>PVIC010002240.1:0-79972 GCA_004025085.1 Thryonomys swinderianus | reverse complement strand
TTCTTTCTACAAGGTCTTCTTTTGTAATTCAGGCTGCTCCTGCAAGCTTCAAACTCAGCAGCCCTGCCTCTACCTCCTGAGTGCTGGGATAACATGCGTGAGTCACCACACCTGGCATACATTTACTTTTGAACCTGTTGACTGGCATTTAGGAAAAGGATAAGCAAGATGACAGACAAAATTCAGATTATATATGAGCATCTGGGGAGCTAACATGAAGTAAGTACTCTTCTAAAGATGAGCCATGGAAAAGGGTTGTCTGGGATTTTCTGTTCTTGTATTATTTGAATACTACCTTCAGCATTTTCAACATAGTTACCTATTTCCTATACTTATGATGGCTAATTTTGTAGAGTTTTCAATGACAACAGTCAGATGTAGCACCAGTGCCCTCTGTTATTATTTATTTAATACTTTTTCTTAACATAATGTATTTTACTTAAAACAAAACATTAATTTTAAAAGAATCATATATAATTCTTTGGTAAAATGAAAGTCAATCCCCTTTCTGAGATATAAAAGATAATGATGAAAATAAAAGCAGTAAGACCTACAAGCACTAATTTTCTCATAAGGAAGCACAACCCAAAGAAAGCTGAAAAATTATTAATTTCAGAAGGGTTATCTTCATATTTATTTACTAATACTTAATGCATCAAACATAATCACAAACATTAAAGAAATAATTCATATCACAATATAGTGTGTTTTGATCATGCAGGTTGTCACATAATCTCATTATAGAGTCCACAATCTTAACCCTTCCTAAATAATCTTACTTCTCACCACAAATAGTACAAATGATGAGAAAATATTTTAACTTACAAATTTTAGAAAAGTATGTTAATGATTTGCCTCATTCATAAATTGACATTCTACAACTCTTGGAAGATGAAACTTCATAGTGTTGATTTATGCTCAGGAAGCAAAGCTTAACAAATAAACCGTGAACACCAAAAATGAAATATAGATGTTTTCCAATAATGAATGGCCAGTGTTCCTTCTTCCTAGTGTATTGCTTTATTTTTAATATAACTGTATTTTCTTAACAAGACTAAAGCATGAGGTTCTGAGGGGTTTCAGAGAGCCACTGGAAAATGAGGAAAAAAAAAATAGTCTCTACAACAGAGGTGGAGATTTCATTTAAAGTTGAGATCCAGGCCTCTCACCCATAGTTCAGTGCTCTTGGATCCTTATCTTGTTTTCATGTCCTCTCTGAGTCAGGATGTTCCATTCTCAGCACTATGGATTTCCCAAGCCAGCTGACCTTTGCAGGGTGGGAGATAAAGTAAAAAATCCCCAGGTTCTACTCACTAGATGCCAGCACCATCCCCTGAGTGGTGGCAACAGAACAAACATCAAAGTGGTTTGCAGTTAACCAGCCTTGTCATTACAGAGGCTTGTGGTGCTTTCTGCCCATTGTCCTGATAACTGGTCCTGCTGTTGTTATGTGGTGGTCTTGATGTTTCTTCCTGTTAGGGGGCCCACTTGGGTAAATACATATTCAAAACTTTAGGATTCTAATAAAACCTCTTTTGATATTCAATGTATAGCAATGAGGTAGAAAAATGAATGTATATTGGTACATGGATTTAAATGTTTTGTTTTAGATTTCAGCATGGACTTAAGGCCTCTATCTGCGTGTCTTGTGAAGGTGCTTGGAAAGCACAGTGACAGAGGTGGGCAAGAGCCTCAGCGGTCTGGTCTTTGTGGGAACCGGAGAACAAATGAGCAAGATGAAGCTGCTTCTGGGCCAGTGTGAGACTTTCAGACTCTCAGGGCCCTTTTCTGTCAGCCTAAATTGAACTTATATCTCACTTTTGGGTCTGTTCAAATCACATCCTGTTTTCTCTCTCCTTGACACATTCTTATTCAAATGCAAAGATTTATGCTTTATTCCTGAAGAATTCTCTCTCTCTTTCTCTCTGCATGATAAGCTCACTCATGCCTTTCTAAAGTACTTTCTTACTCAGTAATAAGTTTATATTTTCAATCAAAACATTGCTCTTGAATATCTCACAATGAGATTAACTTGGAGTCTGACCCCAAAGCACTGTAGCACATCGTCCTCCTTGATAGTTTTCTTTTGCTCCTCTTTGCTAAGTGGAGCCACCTTACTGAAGAATACATGTTTGCAGAAGTACAGGAGATAGTCCTATCTTGTTCACCTGGGGCACTAAGTGGTTCTTTACAATCACATCTTACCTGGCTATAATTACCCTGACGCCATCACTTCACAGACTCAGTGAGTTGGTTAACCTGGTATAAAATTATGGTAGAAATTATAGTTACCACTTTGCATGATGTGAGCATTGCTGATACAACTCAAATATTCCTTGGAAGATAAGGTCTCCTTTTAATATTTATTAAAACATAGTTTTTTCCATTACCACTCATGAGCACTTTCATGACTACTGTCACTTATTTCTATATCTTAAGCAATATGCATTTATTTTTAGCAATGTTCACCTTGGAGGATTTTAGCATAAACTGTTATATCCATCCACACATAGGCCTTATGTTATGTCTTAAGGTTTACAATGGGAATTGAGCATACAATTAGATTCTAGTAAATATTAATCTATGAGTACCTTTGGTTTGATTAGTGAGTTCAAAGGTATGGAAATTTTGAAATGTCATCTATCAGGGTTCAATATCAAACCCATTTAGAGGACACAGACTATAGGATACAAAACCTCAGGGAATTGTAAGTTTCTCATACTGAGATCTCTTCAGAGCATTCAGAAACTCACTGGAGCACCATAGCAGAAAAAATTCCTACAGATTGTTAAAAGAAGTTGAGGCAGGGACTGGAGATTTAGCTCAGTGGTTCTGGTGCCTGCCTCACAAGTACAGGGTCCTGATTTCAATCCCCAGTAACCACATACAACAATACCGGGTGGCATGACTCACACTCACCATCAATCAGTACCACATACCTCAGTGCCAGACCTGGTAGCTCACGCCTATCATCCCAGCATGCAGGAAGCAGAAGCAGGAAGATTGCTGTGAGTTCAAGGCTTGCCTGGGCTACATAGTGAGCTCAGGGCCAGCCTGAACTATACAGTGAGACCCTGTCTCACACGCGGGCTCCACAATCACCTATGACCTTTCCCTCAGCCTGTGACCTATGCTGTGCACTGTTCCTTGCAAGATCACTTCAGCGGAAGGAATGAAAGGTATTTCAGGAACTTCTTATATTTCCACAGACAAGATGAAGCTGAAAGTTTCAAGCCCAGGACTTTGAAATACAAGTGATGAGATGAAACATAAACTGCAGAAAAGTTTAATCACAGCCTAGTCTGTATAAACTTGTCCTTGTCATAATGGTTTTAACCCTTTCTCTAACGTTGATTTCTCTGCCAGCCCTCTGACTTCTTCTAGGTATCACATGTCATATTTCATCACACTGTAGGTGCACTTTTAATTTTTGGGGGTTGAGTGAGGATGGAACCTATGGCCTTGGGCATGCTAAGTACATGCTGTACTATTGCACTAGGCTCCAAGGCCTGGTTTGATTTCTGAGTCACCTCCATTCTCACACATGTTATGATTATACTTAAAGAGTACATGAATTACATGCTTTTTCTCTCTCCAAAACCTGTTAGCATAAAGCAAAGCAGAATCACTCCTCTCTTGCTGAATGGATAGCTGTTCTTCGCACATATTCGTGTTGAGTAGGTGCTGTATAACATCACTTGTTCTTTTTTTAATGTGACTCACGACAAAAATTACCCCAGCTCTCAGTAATCTCAAGATGGGGGAAAAATACTTGCCATCTGCAATTTACTGCTTTTAACCTGAAAAATAGGATCTAAAATGATACTCAGACACTTAAGAGGCTTCACGTGTTGCCAGCAGGAGCTGACAGTGCTTGGTGGAAGCTGGAGTAGCTTAGGAAGAGCAGGAAAAGCAAAGAGTCAACTGTGTGGAAGATCTTCTTGGGAAAGGGTCCTCACCATTTTTTAACTAGAGATAGAAATAATTTCCTATTTCCTCCAACCAGCCCACTTACATAAATAGCCAGTCCTCTGAGTAACACGTTGTGGTACAATCATCAGGAGGAAATTAATGATTTAGAATCCAGTGAGTAATAATTAATAATCCAGTGAGTTTCACATGAGGCTATTGCTCAGAAGGCCATCCTAATGAAATTGTAAGCCTTAAATTTCAGAATGCCTGATCAACATAAAAGTCTTGTTTCTTCCGCTTTGCACAATACCTATATTTGGATTTCTATATCTGAAGTTAGACTCTCCTGTTCTAATTCATGCCATAAACTGACTTTAATTTAGGGGAACAAGAAAGTGAGAGTTTCTTAACAGTGTGTTCTCCTTTGGGCATCTTCTCACTCAACTGTGGCAACTAATAGATTTTCAGGAAATATTTATAAAATGAATACTGGGTAGAAGAGTCTCATGTCTGTCTTAATTCCAGACCCTACAGACTTCTGCTGTCTGGGATTTCAGGGAACTGGGCTCCAACAATGTTATTCTGAAGCTAAGAGATATTTGACATCGATTGCTTCAAGTGACATTTTCCAAAGCAAATGATGAGGCATAAATATAGTGGCAAAGCATATCATGGCTACATAGCAATTAATTGGATTGAGTGTCCCATTAAGAAAGATTAACTGAAAGAGTGAATACTGGTGGAGGTGTGGTCAAGTGTATGAATGATATGTTTCAAAATAACTTTTAAATTTCCAGGATGGGGGGGTCATATAATTTATTCACTGTTGAAATTCTCTAGTTCAGTGAAGACAGGTATTTGCTCTGTTCCAACATACATCTGCTGTGTGAATAAAATGTTATTGGCAAGTTTTTAGTCTGATCTCCTTTCCTTGGGTGACAATGACCTGCCCCTGTGTCTCATTGGTCTGAGATCTGTTAACTTTTCCCAGAAAGTTACTGAGATGCTTTAGTGAAAAAGTCAATGAAATAACAATATCCCACACAATAAAATTAAAGTAGAAATAAATGACAAAGAGAAGTCCATGCTTTAATACAATGTCCAACATCATTGAACGTTCTATTTCCTCTATGAAATTGGAGATCCATGACATATTTCAAGGAAGTAAGTTCCAAAAGAACTTTTGACAATGTTTCCAACTTTAGCTACATTACATGAAGCAAGGATTTCACCCATTCATAAAGACATTGACAACTGGGTCTAGTCATTATTTAATTGACCAAACCTAATGACAAAACTAGGTGCTCATAAGTTTATGGCTTTTCTTCTCAGCTTCCTGTCTCCCCTCCTAGTCACTCTTGGACCCTACTGTTTTTCTTCTTCTCTCCTCTCCTTTTGTCTTGCCTCTGCTCCATCCTTCCTGTCCTCTCTCTCCTCTTTCCCCTTTTTTTCTCTTCCTTTCTCTGTCTTTCTTTCTAAATCAAGTATGAGCCAAAATTCAAACTTTGCAGTTCAGGGGCATGGATCATTGATTTTCACCTTTGGAAGGACATTTCCAAGTGGGTTCCTGGTAAGTGGTAGACCTTACAGTTACTTTGACACTTTTTAGAATATATGAATTTATGGAGACTTCCAGAGTGTGCCATTCTTGCAATGGTAGCTAACCTCCACACGGGTCTGGTCAGGGGTCAGCCGTTTAACCTCTCTCCCCCTTTAATCATCACCTGCTCTACAATAGGTGCATGTCCTTCTCCTGGAAAGGTAAACAGGACTTTTGAGGAAACTCACAGAGATCATAAGCAAGGAGTTCCTCCTATGGGGAAGAAAGACCTGATATTGCCCTTCTCAAATAGAATATTTACCATCTCCTGAGAGAGGTGAACTAGAATTCTTTTTTTTTTTTTTTTTTTTTTTGAGACAGGGTCTCGCTTTGTAGTTCAGGCTGGCTCTGAGCTCACTATGTATCCTAGGCAAGCTTCGAACTCAGCAACCCTCCTGTCTCTGCCTCCCGAGTGCTGGGATTACAGGCGTGAGACAGCATGCCCAGCTAGAATTCTTAATGGAACCAATATCTAATGAAGTGATGGGCCTTGGAGACTTTGAGGAAACTCAAATGACTAAATTCTTGCTTTAACATCAACCGAGTCTCTGTTCTCTCTTGCCCTTGGTCTCCTTTGTTCACCTCCATTTTAATTAATTTTCCTCACTTCCCCATATTATTTAATTTAGTAAGCAGTGTCCCCTGGTATAGGCTGTGTAAATATTGTAACTGAATTACTGTCTGTTTACTTAACTCATTACAGAAAACCATGATAAGCTTTTTAATTACAAAATTAGCTCTGCTGAATCAATTTCTTTCATTTAATGAACTGAAGAAAATGGCACAATGAGGATAAAATCAAATTCCTTTACCATCCTTTTTAACAGTACTCTCTGTTGAAAAATAATTGTTATGATAAAAATGATATCAAAAACAGCAATAATATTGTCATCGCTATCTAGTCCTGTGTGGTTCGATGCTCTGTGAATTCATGCCCACAGCGCACCATTCAGCCAGTGCTGCACTAAAACTTTCTCTTTAACCTATGAATTATGCTGCATTGGGTCTTGAACATTTTACTGGGACCTGTGTGGCCTTTTGCTTTCAACCTTGCTTCTGATCTTGTTATGACCTTATGAATATCTTGTCTCTATAAGGTCTTGTATCACTGAGTATATCTGTCACTCACTAGTTCTTTTTAGGGTATTCTTCTCAACTATAATTTATGTGGTCACTTTATGCATTTCTGGATTCTTCAGTGTAGTTGTGTCTCCAATAGAGCAAGATCTAACTCAAAAATAATATACCTTATCATACCGTTTTTCTAGTGTGAGAAACTGAAGGTGTAAATGAGGTCCAAACTATACAACAGGTATTGTGAAATAAGAAAACGTTCAAAAAGGAAGGAGACCTAGGGAAGGGGTGAGGGGAAGGAACAGAAGGGAAAGAAAAAGTTTGATATTAAAAAGGGCAAACCAGAAATATTACTAATGTATGTGGAGGTAGAGTGTTCGAATGGAGGAAAAGGGAATGGAAAAAATAAGAATCAAGGTATTTCATGTACAGGTAAAAATTCTCAATGATATATGTGATCATAATGTTTACCTAAATGTGCCAATAAACTTAATAAAGAACGAAAAAATAAGAACGATATACCCTGTGTATAGCCAACAACCTGGGTCACCCAGGGCTCTCAAGGAAGATACAGATAAACCCGAACAATACATGACATTTATGAGTATATATCTTTATATTCTCTTGTATTTCACATTAATTCCTAAAGAAAATACTTAATCAGTTTTATTCATCTATCTGATAAAATCATCTTACTTTAATATCTTTAGGAAAAGTTATGGAATATGACCTCTTATGAAATTATCATTATCCCATGGAAAACCTCTGAGTTACTTTACCAGAATTTTTCTGAGATGCAGTAGTCACAGCCAAACACAGAAGGAAGGATTGTGAAATAAGGACACTTATTTCACAAAAATAGGGACTCACATGAAAATGAGAAATAGTATAAAATATATATGGAGGAAATTCTTTTAATCTTTGCCTCTTTGTTCTTACATCTTTCCCAGAAAGGCAGTTATACACATCAATAATTAAACTTATGTCAGATTGAAAGCTAAGAGATCATAGTGGACCATGATTCAGGAAATGTATAGTAATATTGAGTTTTCAGAGCCTCTCACAGCATTTGACCGATAGTGTCCTTATGGAAATTGTTATGGTATACATAATAGCACACTATCTATTTTGGAAAGTAATCTAGCAAGGCAAATACTTTCCTCTCTAATGTGTGAAAGCAAAATTCTCTTGGTGTGCTTACAAATACATTGGTATTAGCCCTTAAAATTCCTACTGATCTGTTTCTGGAATGCTCATAATGATGGACCATAATAAAATGTTTCTTCTTCAAATTCTTGTTCCTGGAATTTTTCTACATGACATAGTGCGAGTTTCATGAAATAACCCTAAAATCTCAATCTTTGACATAAATAGGTTAATAATATAGTTTTTAATTTCCATAGTTCCCGTTTTAGGCCATTATCTTGATGGTTGAGTTGAAAATGGTCATTGCCTAGTAACAGGTAGTCTGAGAAAGGTTACATTTTGCGTGGAGAAACTCAGCATGTACGTTTGTCCAGTGTCTCCTTTGATGATCAGACTGTTGGTTCTTCTCCCTAAACCAGTGTGATAATTAATTCAGAAGTTTGCATCTTTCCCCTCTTATGATTTAGGACAGTGTAAGACGATTAAGTCTATAGAGGAATGAGGAGGAATCTTGGATCTATTTTGGGTCTAAAGATGTCATCACTGTGAATCATACAGTTGTGACACATTGCACTTACCTCTGAAAATCATCTTCATGAAATTACACCTGCATTTCTTCTTATGGAAAGATTCCACTCTCAGGCCATTTTGCACATCTTCATCAATGGATAATTCCAATATCCTGATTTAGTTATTGGGAATTTACACACAGAAACAAAATTCAACTCTGGGGACTCTTTTACAAGTAGCCTTTATGTTATGGCTCAAAGTACTACATGAAAAATTTCTCCTTGAACCAAGATCACTGCTTTTGACAGTTGGCTTTTTCCAGTGCAGTCATCGAATTCCATGTGACTGATGTGTGTGCACGTGTGGGTACTGGGCCTGCATCCCCTGGAACTATAATGTCAGGTTGCATGTTGTCTAAGATCAGTGTCTCTTCTGAACCAGCCGTATACCACTCTCTCTCCAATCCACTTTCCCTGCTGCTGGCCAGAACTGGTTATATAATCCTGCATCTTCTATTATCCTGACTGCTGATCCATGCCTGATGGCTATGCCAGGTCTCACAATGCCATGTGCTTTTGATTGCTGCACTCTAAGCTGCTTAATAAGACAATTAAAAATGATTTACAAATGGCCATTTCCATGCAATTGGGGACCGAGGAGAAAATGCTTTATGTGCTGCATATTAAAAATGCATGCCCTTCTATAGTTCCTTCTGTAGTTGTCTTTAATTCCCAGGACTGGTTTACTTCTTTCTCACAGTATATTTTCTCAAATATTGTTTGAAAATGTTTCCTCCTAAATTATATATATCTACAAAGAATGAACGAGATAAGCAGTGGACACTGGATTCATCTTGTAGCTTCTTCTGGGTAATTGGGAGAAAGATATCCTAGAATTCTGGAGTAGCGAGAAGGTAATATAAATGCTCTTTCATCAAACTGGCTCATTTTCGGTTTGAGGGTCAAATCTAATTTAATCATTGACACATCTATCTTGACATCTTGATCATTTCCTCTATAATCTTCATTCACTTTATTACACTGATTAGAATAAGCAGATTGCCCAAAGATACCATTGTGAGTCACACACCATAAATAATGGCTTTGATGTCTGCTTATGATAACTAAGAAATCGAACTGAATTTCTCCTCATCTTGTATGTATTGAACATGGTCATTTATTTGTTTTAGGGTATTTCTTAAAATCTGAAGAAATTCTCTCTTTTTATAGTGTTGAGATCCAAGGGTTAATGTTCTGGTTAATCTTAATTGTCAAGTTGACCAAATCAAGAGGTACAGCCACAGGTAACTGAATCAGGAAGATGCTGTAATTAGTTGATTACACGCATTTGGGTTTTCATATTCCACTGACAGATCTAGTACACTGATTTTGATGCACAGGTTTACCATGAAGTTTACAGAAGGCTATCTTAGTAAAGTGCTTAGCACACAGTAGGATCTTAGAAAACATTAACTTCTTTCAAAAATCTTCATACTCAATTCAAGAGGCCTGATGATGAAACGTTTGACTGTTTTTAGCATTCTCACTCTTGTAGGCTCCCAAAAGCAATGATAAGCATTTGATTAGAAATTTACTATTACACCATGAGGTCCTAACATTCTAGGTCATAATTTGAAGGTTAACTGTCCTATGGGAGTCAATCTCCCAGTTTTATGATAATTTCAAAAGACTTGAATGCTACTGCGATGGTGACTGCATATGTTTTGAAGGAATTTCTTTTTTTATTCACATATAACTTCCCACAGTATTCTGCTTATTGAACTCTCATTCAAATAAAAAACAATAAACCTGTCACTGGAAATCAATGATCACTGATCAGTTAATGTTATATGGTGATTCCACAAAGCCACTGAGATTGGAGGTAAGGAAGAGAGCAGCATGATTTCCTTTAAGGATTCTCTTGGAGTTTCTAATTCTTTTATCTCTCCTTGACTAAGATTCTCATTCACACTGAATAGCTCCTCTGAGTTAATATCCCACACAATTACCACCTCATCATGAAATACAGTTCAGGCCTTGTACTCAAGAAGGCAAATTCTTGGTACATGGTTTTGATCACAACAGCCCTCATATATCTGCTATCTTTACTTATTGGTATTTATTAATTCTAGCAGATTTTAATATCCAATTTTTTATCTCCTCAGTGTCAAGTAGCACATTGCCATTTAAACTGTTGCCTATACTCCTTGCTTTAACCTGTGTCTTACATTCACTTTTCCCTTCTATTGATGTTCATTTCAAAGGATTTCCTTAAGATAAGTCCCAGCTCTCTAAAGATGTGAAAGATGTGCTCTCTGTTTTCCCTGTAAACTTTAGCTGGCATCATGTGAAGAAATTTTTAGGTACCATGTGTACTACCTTTCCTATACAGACCCCACTCAAATGATCCCTTCCTCTCTACCTTCATGGGGTGTCTTTTTCAGAGAGAATAAACTTTTGGTCTAACCCATGACTTGACTATTTTAGCTGAGACAGAAACTTCCAGCAAAAGTTGTTACTGTGACTTAAATTACTCATCATCCATACAAAGTAGCATGTGTAATATGCAGAATTGGAGATTATAGTTGGTCTTTTAGGGTTATCATAACTGTGTATGTCAAGAACTGTATATGTCAACAACTGTGTATTTATGTCAGCTCATTGTCTATAACTGGTCATACAGATGTGCAGAAAAGAAAGAGTAGTGTGAAAAAGGACAGGTAGATATTCATCTATATGCAGAAATTTGAACTGGGCATTAAGAGGCTATACTTATTTAGAAAACTCATTTTCCATTTATGAAAAGAATGGACAAAGAAATAGGGTAATTGTACAAGTTAGGCTTAGTGGTGTGAGTAGAGTTTGAAGCAAAGGGCAGCTAGAATCGCCCTGCTTTCCCCCATGCCCCTCTCTGGATTTCTCCTGTCTTTGCACATTTTCAGAATGTAGCTCTTTTAATAGCACCAAATATCTTTTCTCTAATTGAATTCTTTATTGGTACATTTTATAGACAGTTTACAATCACACTCAACATTGGAGAATGACAGTGTATGACATGAGTTGATTCTCAAGCACCAAATATCTTAAAAAGGCCTTCATTCATTGTGATACAATCCTTGTAGGAGTGTGATGTAGTTAGAATTTCAAGAGAAAATACTTTCTTTGTCCCTATACTGTCACAGCCTCATGGGTTTGGGCTACTGATCAGTGGCTTCCTGCAACAACTTTCTGATCTTGTCACAAATCAAGGACTGTCACATCTCAGGATACTATTTCAGGGGTAGGATTACTTCTCTTTTAAAATATTTTTTTCTGAGGAGGTAGAGAATACAAATAACCCTTTAAATACACTGTCTCCTCACTTAGGGCCCAATTAGTAGGAAAAAACTCACTCTACAAATTTCACTCTGTCCTTGAAATTACACTTCAAAAATACATGTACTGACTTCCCCCCAGGCACAGAAGCAGGATCTGTGTTTTAATTCTGACCTTAATTAAACCTTTATACAAGCTGGGTATTTGGCTCTCCAGTGAAGAAAGAGGAGGTAGAGAGAAATAGGTGAAATATATTTGTTCTGTACTCTTTCTAAAAGTGGTGCCCCCAAATTCTCTCTAGTCTTAGAATAGGGAGAATTGCATTTAGGATGGAGCCACAGGGAGGTATTATAGCAATACTTGTTGTAAGCAGTAAATAGATACCCAGAAATCTCTCTCTCTCTTCTTCTTTTTTAAAAATTGAATTCTTTATTGGTACATTTTATATACAACTCACAATCACACTCAACATTGGGGAATTTGTACCAGTATATAACAGATCAGTTCTTATTTATACCCATATCCCTACATACCCACAACCTCCTACCCCTTATATACATGTTATTTCTTTTTCTTTCCAAATCATATTTATCTTTCCCCTCATTACGTTCCCCCACCACATTCCCTTTGACTATTTCCTATTTTACAAAATCTATCATATATGCTAGAACTCATTTACATCTACAGGTTATCATACCAGAGAATAGATACAGTATTTACATATGTGTGTGATCCATTTATTTTATTTATTAGTGTGTCCTCAAGGTGTATCCATTTGCACATAAATGAATGAAACTTGTCATTCTTTATGGCAGAGTAATACTCCATTTTATTTTAAAAACCCACATCTTCTTTATCCATTCCCCAGTTGATGGACATCTGGGTTGTTTCCAAGATTGGGCTATCACAGACTGAGCTGCTATGAACATGGGTATACAAATGAGTTTACAATATGAATCTTTTAATTCCTTTGGGTATATTCCTAGCAGGCGGATAGCAGGGTCCAATGGAACCTCTAATCCTAGTTTTCTGAGGAATCTCCACACTGATTTTCATAATGGATGTACAAGTCTACAATCCCAACAACAGTGGAGAAGGGTTTCTTTCTCCCCTTAGCCTCACCAGCATTTATTGCTGGTTGATTTTGCAATAGCAGTCATTCTTTTTGGAGTGAGATGAAATCTCAATGTTGTTTTCATCTGCATCTCTGAAATAACCAGTAATGTTGAACATTTCTTCATATGCTTCTTGGCTGCTTTGACTTCTGCCTCTGAGAAGTGTCTTTTCATTTCAGATGCCCATTTTTGAATAGGGTCTTTAAATTTGGGGGGACTGATTTGTTTAAGTTCTTTACATGTTCTAGATAGTAGCCTTTGTCTGAGAAACAGCTAGTAAAGATTTTTTTCCCATGTTGCTGATTGTCTTTTAGCTGTGCCAGTGGTTTCTTTTGCTGTAGAGAAGCTTTTTAGCAGGATGAGATCCCATTTGTTGATTCTTTCTGCTAGTTCTTGTGCAATAGTGGTTTTGTTCATGAAGTCTCTGCCTAAGCCAGTATCTCCGAGAATTTCACCTAACCTGTTTTGCAGCGGTTTTATTGTTTCTTTTTTAATGTTTAAATCTCAAATCCATTGTGATTTCAGTTTAACACAGTGAAAGAGATAGGTCTACCTTTAATCGTCACCTCTGTCTGGAGTCTATTTCCTTTCACTTGAGAAAGCTAAGGTCATTTAGAAATGCTGTCCCTGTCCCATAATCCCATACCTAATCCTGACCCAGTACTAACAGGACACTGTCCTTTGGAAAACATTAATTTAGTTCCAAACGACAATCTTTCTTAAATGTAGGCAGTATTTTTAAACACAAACCCACAAACTTAAAGACACAAGTGAAAGAATTAGTTGGGTATCAGAATTATGTTTTACCCTTCTACTTCCCTTATGGTTGTTGCTAAAGGTTCATAGAAGCAAAATTTTAGCCAAGAGAAATAGGCTCCAGATTTATTTTTACGTTTCCATTTTCTTAAAGAGTCTTTTAAAAATGTTTAAATTGGCTTTATTTTATGTCCTATTAAGAAAATAATCTCAACTGGAGTAAATCTCATTTGGCCCTATTGTATATACCTCTGAAGTTCAGGACTGAGGACTAAAAGGAGAGTAAGTACAGGGTCTCATGTGATGTACAATGAAAAAGAAATACTGAATTTTACCTTCCAACAATCCTGAAAAGAAAAGGATACATTCCAGGTGTGACAAAATGAATACCAGAGGGATGTCTTATATTGATAGGCATATATTCTAAAATATCTTTCCATCTTTAGCCTTTGTGTTCATTGTTCTTAATTCCTCCAGGTAGGAAGCAAGTATTGGATAAAGACATGTTTAAAGAAAAGGCCATATAGAAATAATAACTCCTCCAGGAAAAAGTGCCAACTCTGGAGCCATGCTCAAACTCAGAGATTTTGAATCCTGACAGTCATATTTAGTAGATCGCCAACTTTGCACTTTCCTTGTCTTAGTGGTTTAAAATGAAGAGAGCAATATTTTCTCTCAAGTTTTCAGTGAAAAGACCTAAATATTTATTTTGGTAACTTTATGTTTTTGTTCTACCACA
This sequence comes from Thryonomys swinderianus, assembly GCA_004025085.1. Lineage (NCBI taxonomy): Eukaryota > Metazoa > Chordata > Mammalia > Rodentia > Thryonomyidae > Thryonomys > Thryonomys swinderianus. The sequence continues at coordinate 65,806 of PVIC010002240.1, read as the reverse complement.
TTTACTTTTAACAATGGTGAATATCTCCCAAGGAAAACAAAGGCAGAAAGATGGAGAAAAGAATGCAAGAAAGGGATAAGAGGGAGGAGGTGGGAGAGAGAGAGAGAAGTAGAAGAGTATTGTTTTCCTTGTGAGGGATGATCAGATAGAGGAAGATCACAGTAATTCCGTATATTCAAAACACCTAGGAATACATTCAATAATAAGCCATGTGATTTTTAAGCTATAAAAGTCCACAATATCCTATCATATGAAAGAGAATCTTCTTGGGTGGATTGATATAATGCCCACATGACTCCCTACTACATTTCTCAGTAAAATCTCCTCTTGGGTCTTTAATTGCCCACCATAATTGTTAACATTTATATGAAAGAATAAATGTCTGAAGAATAGCCAAGATAAATACAAGAAAATTTTGAGAAAGGAATATACTTTGCAATACTCACATGATATCATGGTAATAAAAAGTAATGTATGATACTTAGAAAAGAGCAAATATATTAAGGGAATAGATAGTAGTTCAGACATTGTCCTCAGCATATGTCAAAATTTAGTAATGTGCAAAATTGTGCCACAAAATTGTGGAGCGATATAAAGCGTTTATTTGGCCTATGGTAGAAGGACAACAAACCATTTATATAGAAGAAAACTGCTGATATCTATTTCACCTCCAGTACAAATAAAAATTCCAAAAACACTCAGGACTTAGAGGTTAAGAAAAAAAGTGGAAGAGAATCTGGACTAGCTAAACATCCTAGTGATTGGTTGTCATATGGCTGACCAACACAGGAGCACCAGCTTCTTTTAATAAAATGAAAAAAATTCAAGCAGAGACACTTTAAGAAAATATTTTTTAAAAAATTAAAAAATGACTTGTTTTTGTGGTAAAAGGTACCAGCACCAAATTCAGTATGTAATTGATGTTCTTAGAAAATGGTGTAAAATGAAATGTGTTCCTGAAGGTTACAAGCTATTATAACTGAAAAATCACATAACTGTCCGTTAAACAACTGTCCCATTTGTTTTCAACTTATAAGAAGCCAAAGCTTAGGTAGCGTAGAGCTCATAGAGAAATTCCCCACAGGAAGGGCCGACTCACCATTTAGCAGTCTTCATGGTGGCCTTCTGGCTTCTCATCGGTCACTTATGTTTTCCAAAACGCTGTTGCACCATTAGGACCAGATCTCAGTGCCAGGTAGGGGTAAAATAAGATGGTGAAAAAAGCACCAAGGCCACATGGGCTTGGTATTCCCTGCCATCAAAAATAAGGGCTCAGAGGCCTCTTCCAGGAAGGTGATAGGCGCTCTTCCTGTGACTTATGTTAACATCCCATTAACAACAGCTGTGTCTGCTTGTCTCAGTTTCCATTTTCTTAACCTTGGAATATCCTCAAGCTTAAAACTAGAGTTATTTCACTATGCTGAGAATGACACCATCATTCCGGGTAGGTAGTTAAACTTTGTCTAGGCTACATATAAACTTTTTCAAGCTGGTAACTAAAGAAAACATCCCTGCGCTGAAATGAATGGTAAATATAAATAAAGAATTGACAAAGGCAAAATTATTAAACATGAAAAGAAGTTCAATATCCTCAGCACTCAGAAAATTGCAAAATTAAAAAATAATGATGTGTATATTTCCCATGTTGACACAAATTTACAAGGGTGCTAGTTGTTATTTGCGTTTAAAATACAGAAACAAGTTAATATAAATCTTTTTAAAAATTTATTTTAGATGGAACTTTCTATTGCAATGTTCATATACACATACATATATACTGAAAAATCTTAGATATAATCTAATCAAAATAAAAATATCAGTGTTCAAATACAGATACACAAGATTTTTTGCACTATTTTTAGTGATGAAAAAAGTATTAATATAAACAAATAGAAAAAATGGAATTTGTAAGTAAATCATAGTAAATTCTAAGAGGGACTATTATGGAGTCATTTAGAAATTTATACTTGTCTGTCTTGATTTAAACTGGGTGACTGGAAAGAATTCAGCCAGGTATTAAGTAGGAAACATGATAATAATTGAGAAAGATAAAAAAGATACAAGTTTGCAAGATTTTGAGAGAAGCCAAAGAGTAGGCAAATATGGTCTAGTAAAAGGGAAATAAATTTTAGTTATGTGCATAAGAACAATAGTTTGTAATACTTTCTTTAAAAAAAATGAGCCAAAATATGGAAGACAAAGTGCACCATGAAGTAGAAACAAGGTCAACATAGGATGGAAAAAACAAAACAGAGAACTCACTTGTAGCTGTTCCTCTTTAGACATTGGGAGATTTGGGACATCACCGATTGTTTTTTGGAGGAAAATTTATCAAATTATAATCATCCATTGTATGAGCTTTATATTTGTTGGGTATAAATGTAAGTAGTAAACTCTGCAGAGTTCATCTTTAAAATAAATACATTAAATATCGTATTTTTTTTTTTTTTTTTTTTTGCTTTTTGGAGACAGGGTCTCGCTTTGTAGTTCAGGCTGGCCCTGAGCTCACTATGGTGCCCAGGCAAGCCGCCGCGAACTCAGCAATCCTCCTGTCTCTGCCTCCCGAGTGCTGGGATTACAGGTGTGAGCCACCACGCCCAGCATTATATGTGGTAACCGGGGATCGAAGTCAGGTCCTTGCGCTTGCGAGGCAGGCGCCGGAACCACTGAGCTAACCCTTCGGCCCTAAATATTGTATTTTTAAGCAGGTGGTAAATGTGCACTTTCTAGTTAAGAGAATGAATCCTCTCTGCAGGAGGGCTATTGAGAAGGCTACATGATTTTGCATCCCATCCTTGCTTGAAAAGTGTCAGCTCCTTTTGATTGAAAAGTCTCTGCCTGCTGCTTATAACTGAGTCCCAGAATTTCCCCAGCCATCTGATTTCCAGGCTCAGAGTTTTGGCTTCTGGACTGTGTTGCTGGCAGTGAAGAAGTGGGATAGTGTGTTGTTGAAATCACAGCGCTTTTCTGTTTGCTGGCTAAGTTACAAAACAACGTTGTAGTCGTGAAACTGAATGTCCTCAGCACAGGCTTGTGGCACAAACAGAGCATGCGTGGCACCGCAGAAGCAGCGCTCTGGGCAAGGACATGATTGTTTTTCTTTAGGTGTTGCTGCTTCGTGTAGGAAGTTTACAAGCTAAAGGAAGAGACGAAAACAATTAAATGTGTATCAAACAGGTTTGATTTTCCATGACTGCAATTAAAGTACCTGATTTTAGGTTTATGAGAAGGCTTTGCACATTTTCAATGCTGAATAATATAAATTAAATGAGTGAATGAAAGCGCCAACTCTAATAACAGAAATGGAGGTGTTAACAGCAGAGTTGAACTGACGATTTTGCCTCTTTCCCGTTCACCTAAAATCCATCTTCCATTGTCCTAAATGCAAATTTCAAGCAGGAGAACCATCATCTCTCCCCCCTCGTGCCCCGTGATTTCTAGTTAACTTCCCAGATTGAAAGAATCACAGAACCTGAACCTGAGATGGTGCTTTGTTGAGCTTTTGTAATGTTTTCAGTAACTGAGTTAGGATCCCTCTGCATGAGCCACTCACTCTCTCGATTGTTTCTAGCCCATGGTCCTGAGGAGAAAAGCTGTGTCCACAAGTTAGAACCTAAAATTCTTGGTCCAGTTACTATCTGCTTCTGTCCCTTGTCCCTTGCCCATTACTTCAATATGAGTATTTAAAATTGAGCTCCACCATTCTGTTGTGTGAAACCAGCATCCAACCAGGGTGGGTTACTTGCTATGTGTTGGACATGCTTGTTGGTCTAGTTTTCTGAACCTGTTCAGGTTATTCCCTCTTTCCGCCTACTTGCTGATCTGTCCCATTACCATGTGTAGTCTACACCATCCCTTGAGGTTTAATGTAAATGTCATTCTATGTGTTTTTTAAAAAATCTATCTAGCAAAAGTTAGGCCACTTCTTGGTGATTCCATCATTTATCAACTGTGTACTTCCCATACATGCTCATTTATTCATCTGACTTGTGGTTCATGTGGAAACAAAGGAATTCTCTGTATCCTGTGAGATCCTTGAATCCACATAGTTGGACTGGCCGACAATTGAGCTGTTAAATGATACAGGGACTATTATAGACCTGGAAAAAGAAAGCTACTGTTGAAAGAGCTCTAGAGAAAAATATCTTTGTAAGAAATTTGTAGGATAAGATGGAGGCTAGCATGACTTAACCATCCTTATATACCTTAACCATCCTTATAAATGTGAAATTATGAGTTCACATTTGTAAACAGGGTAGCTATTTTGGACAGAAAGTGCTGCAAAACTATAGCACACTTATTTATTATCCTCTAAAATAGTCCCTTCCTTTAGCATGTTTAAAACCTGAAGTCTGGTTGACATTATAAATATGCATGAGCTGTTGGGGGAAGAGAGCGTAAAGTGTGAATCACACTTCAAACAGACCCACCCGCTCACTCCTGACTTCAAGTTTCTCAGAAGTGTGAAATGAAAATGGTTTTAAAATTAGAAAATGTGCCATCAGAACTTTTATCAGCCCTCAGAGAAAATAAATAATCTTTTTAAATGTAGGGAATGCTGGAGATATTTATTTAGTTAGCTTCACAGCTAAAATGCTATGATAAGTTTTTGTCATAAAATGTAGAAATTAATTTTAATGAATATGGAAAAATTATGTATCTTCTGAAACAGCCCAAGTACCCAATGCTACAATCTAGGGTTTCTGAGGGATTATTTAAACCTAATCTACGAGCCAACTGTTTTACTAGAGAAAAGTCACTATCTGAGGTGTCTTTTCCTTGGATATATTTGCATTTGCAAAGTGATCTCGGGCATTTGAAGAGTAGGTGAGTTTCTGGAAAGAGGCACTTGAGTCTTAAATTGCTAAATTTTAGCAACAAAAAAATAAGAGGAAAATAGAATAGTTAGCTGTTTGCTTTCAAGTGCAGGGAAATTTATTTATCATCATTATTCTACATTTTAAAAGAATAGAATAAATAGAATTGAGTGGAATATAAAGGATTATTATAATAAAATAAAGAATGATAATCTGGGATTTAAAAATTTCTTGACATTGTTGTCAAGAATAATCTTTCGGGCTGGAGATTTAGCTCAGTTGTTCCAGCGCCTGCCTCGCAAGCGCAAGGTCCTGAGTTCGATCCCGGGAACCACATACAATGCTGGGCGTGGTGACTCATGCCCACCAGCAATCAATACCACATACCACATTGCCGGGTGTGGTGGCTCATGCCTGTCATCCCAGCACTCGGGAGGCAGAGACAGGAGGATTGCTGAGTTCCAGTCTTGCCTGGGCTACATAGTGAGCTCAGGGCCAGCCTGAACTGCAAAGTGAGACCCTGTCTCAAAAAAAAAAAAAAAAAAAAAAAAGAATAGTCTATCATTTTCCAGAAACCATGTGACTAAAGCATTGCTGTTTGGTTGTCAGCAAGGCCAGTATTTGCAAGCAGGGATAATGAGAAAGGAATTCAATTAGTCCTCAGCCTGAAGTTCTTCAGCATTACCTGTAGACTCCAGTCACCCAGAATTACTGAGCCCTGTCCAGTGTCCTGACACTGTAGGACAAGCAGTAGTGATGAACTGATAGCATGCATGTTACCTGTTTTTCTTTTAAGACAAAGGGTGACAATATATGAGTTATTTTTGCTTCTCTTTTTAAACTAAAACCTATGTATTCATGTGTAATTAGACAAAGTGCTGGCACATTATGACAAATAACTGGGTTTTGGCCTGGAGTTTAGGCACCAGGTCTCTAAAAGGTTCACGATCACTGGTTAAGGGCAAGGCAGGATTATTTGCATTTCTAACAAATTCCTAGGTGTTACGGATGAATGCTCCTGGTCCAAAGAATATGCTTTGTAGAAAATTGCTCTCTTCCAATATTTAATGTTGAATTAAGGATTACAACTTGACCATCTATAGTTATATATGGAGCACAATTTGTAACCTTAAGTATTGTAGTGAATTATTTTGAGATATTTTAAATGCCATCTTTATTAACCTACCATTGTGAGAGTTAAAATTCAGTTATATTCACTCTGTTATTATTAACTACATTTTCTGTAGTAGCATGGGACATACATTGTTTTTAAAAATGGAAAAGCAGTGTTTATATTTGTATAAACATTGTCAAGACTTTGAGTTGTAGCTTTTGTCACCAATTTATTACTATCATGTGAAACATATAAGTGATTTTTCTCCATTGTTCAGATGGGAGTAAATTTGAATAGATGAAAGTTGACTTAAGTAGAAGTTATCAGAATCTTTTCTTTGGGATACATTAAAAATATATGGGAAAAGCCTAAGACGGTATCTTTTGTAGAAATGAGTGTGCAAGTGGACTGTGTGTGTGTGTGTATATGTAGATGTGTGTGTACATGTGTGTGGCATATATATATGTATATATACATATATGTGTGTATATATACATATATATGTGTGTATATACATATATATGTGTGTGTGTATATATACATATATACATACATATATACATATACACATAATCTTCAGGCTATACATGTTTTGATTTCAGCACCATTCCAGACTGGAATCCAAGAGATACAATGGCTTTATTCTCAGATGTGAATGTCATTTAGTCAGCATCTTCCTGCTAAATCATTAATCTCTGCCCAGGCTCAGACTGTTTCAGTGATTTTCTACAACTCAGCATTTTCTTCAGTGACAGACCCTTCCCTCTCAAAGTTTTCAGCTTCTTCCTGCTTCCTTTCTCTTAAAAAGAAGGATTGCTCTCAGAATCTCTTTCCAAAGTGAGGTTGAAAAGTAGAACATACTGAGTTCTGCCTGGGAGCTTTATTTTTTTTCTTTCATCTGCCAATTGCTTTTGTTCTTTATACCTAAACAAAATATTTCTCTTTCCTTTCCATCTTATCTTTTGCTCTTAGTGCTTCTTTGCAGAGAGATTTCTCAAATCTCAGGTTTCTACACAAGACACAATGAACAGAGAGAAACACCTTCCTGTCTTTCCTATGACTAAGGATGGAAAAATCAACTAGTATTCTCATCTTATTATTAGTGGAAGTATTTCACTACCTTCTCCTGTCCTGTTCCTAAATATACAAATGTGTTAATCTATTGGAAATGTTGATCTACTTGGAGAGAGATTATTTTTAAAAAATAAGGTATATCTTCAGAGAGTACTCTTAGTGAATGTCTCAAAGTATGCTCAACAAATCCAAATCCCCAGGGTCTACCTTAAACCTACTGAGTCAACCAGCCCTGTACATTATAACAAGTTCTCCCCAATAATTCTCGAGTATACAGAAGTTTGAGACGTACTTGTTTAAGGATTTGGAAAGTCTTGGGATAAGAGTGGAAAATTGAGTTCATCCGTTTGCTACTCACTTAATCTCAAGTTTGGTGTTTGCAGAAGATGCTTTTATTTGATTGCTGCAAAGAACTGGTACTTGACAGTAGTGGAGAATATAGTCAATAGACATTAAATATGAGTTCTCTGCTTCCTCAACCACACAAATCAGGGATCTTTTTGCTAAACTCCTACATGGGCTCTACCTCTGGACCTCTGGAAGGCTAGTGGTTTGTTTGATTGTTTTGTTCCCTAGCATCCAGCCATAACTACTGTTGCAGAATATTCTTTTTGCTACTCGATCTGTGCTCCTGGCCATTTGTGGCTTATCCTTCCTAATTTTGTGAGGGATTTAGTACAGATAATACAATTGAAGTTGGTTTGCCTTCAATTCTAGCAAAATTTATGATTTGCCGCAGTAGCCTCTGCTTGTCCCAGACCACAACTATAAAACTAACAATAAATTATTGCTCTTTTTCTAAGTTTCCTTTTAAGCTCAACACGTGGCTTGTAGTTCATGGGGTATTGATTGTGCATTATCAGTTTAGCTTACACACTGACAAGTCCATATAGTGCCAATGTAGCCATGACCATGTAGCCCAGTTGCCATAGCAATGAAAGAAGTCCTATAGCTGCTACCTACAACCTGCTTTATGGCGATAAATGTGCTGCTAATTTCATTTTAATTGAAAAATGAAATTATAGTCTCTGGAAAGAAATAAATGGACACAACAATTTTCCCTCAGCCACACAAACACAAGCACAAATGGGAAATATTTAAGCATTTTCTTAAAGGTAAATATTAGGTTTTTAAGAGTATGTTTTTCAGTAGTTTTATGGGTATGATAGCCAAGTAAAACGTAATACTTTGCTCAAGAAAGAAACCAGAATGGCTCCATGCCAAACAGATTGCTACATTCTTTTTTCTCCAAGTCCCTCATCAGATAGCCTGTTCTGCATGATGTAGTTTACATAACAATCTCTTACGCGTTTACTTGATGAGTTTAGGTTATGTCTACAAACTCACAGCAGATGTCATTAAGTATTTTTTAAAATTAACCTCACAGGACATTTTGAAACTTTTAAATAATTGAAAAAGAGTTAGCAATGTATGGTGTGCTTCAATGCTAGTGCCATACCTCTGCCTGAGATCTAGTAGCCTTTGTGTGGTGGTAGAGCTGCATTCTATCTTCATGCACAGTCTCTAGTGCTTTCCGGACCAAAGGGGAGAAGTGTAGTCAGGCATAAAGGCATTTGGATTCCTAAAAAGAACAGAAATTTAAAACATAAAGCAACCAGGTCTTGAAATTGAGAGCAAATTAGCAATTAAAAATAAAAATAACAGAGACCATACCCTCACTATAAAGAATGGTCTTTGTCTTCAACTTCTAAATATGTCAGTAGACATATTCAACTTCTAAATATGTCAATATGTCTCAGGTCAAACCCGAGATTTTGTATTTACCTTTTGACTTTAATTTAGCATTCTTTTCCTAACCTGATAAAATGCTATAGTCCTTTTATTTTCACCTGGCTCACTTTTTTTTTTTTTTTTGAGACAGGGTCTCGCTTTGCAGTTCAGGCTGGCCCTGAGCTCACTAGGTAGCCCAGGCAAGCCTTGAATTTAGCAATCCTCCTGTCTCTGCCTCCTGAGTGCTGGGATTATAGGCGTGAGCCACCACGCCCAGTTTCACCTGGCTCAGTTTTAAAGTCTGAATTTGGTGGTAACTACTTCCATTTTCTCCTTTGAGTCATTTTTCTGGGTCAGATGGTTCCCTTTTCCCAGGACAACCCTATAGGGTAACACAACACTTTGTTCCCATAGGTTATTTGAAAGGTAGAATAGTATTTAGAGTGGGGAGACACCTGGGCGAGACATGGAGGTGAGGAGTCTGAGGGCGAGCATGATTTAACCAAGGAGGGCTGGGGATTTAACTCAAGTGGTACCACACCTACCTTGGAAGAACAACGGCCAGAGTTCAATACCTGGTACCACCAAAAAAAAAAAAAAAATTAACCAAGGGAATTGAAACTACATAGTTGCCCCTTAAAGTGCTTACCAGGAAATACGTGAAAACTTATTTTCTATGACATTATCACCAAATAGGTCCAAGGAGTCTCCTCCAAGTAAAGGTAAAAACCTTGGCTCCCTTACCCAAAGAGAAAGTTGTAAGTTCCCTGACTTCTGTATTGGAAACAAACAAACAAACAAATTACTACAAAAAAACATCCTCCTACACTGTACTGCAAAACTCTTGAGTCTTAGCAACTAATGTACTTGCCACAGGTATAGAGTATCATTGATTTAATAGATTTTGAAATCAGAAATGACTTTTTAAAATAGACTTCCTGCAAATATAAGTATAAGGAAAATTCTAGGACATAATAAACAAAACTATCACTACATAATTAGAATAATTAGAACCCAAAGTATCTGAACTTGAATTTTGGATTAGAATTTTACCCTCTCAGGCTTTTTAAGCATATATTTAAAAATCCAATTATTTATTTTTTTGCCCTTTTTATACTTTTCTATTTTATGCCATTAATTCTAATCCTTTATTTTTGATTCATTTAGGCTGAGATAATTAACTTAGTAACTATCATAGCTCCTCTTCAGTTATTTGTAAGTTAGAGTAGGATTTGTGCTAGAATTTGCCAGTTTGAGCCAAATACTTATTTCTAATTCAGCCTTACTTCAACCCTCACATAAGTTAGTAGCTTTCTGTTTCACATGTGGGCTTATTTTCCATTTTTTTACTGTTAAAATGTTATGCATTTAAAAAGATGAAATCCTACACGAAACATATAACAGTGAGTAGGTCGGCATGAAATTAATAGGGTGGCCATTAACAAATTCTATCAGTGTATCAAAGGTGTCACCTAAAAAAAAATGTTTCTTAAATTTATTTGGTAACTGTAGGGTGGAAAACCCATTTTAAAATTTTCTTTGCTGTCAAGATTTCTCAGACATTTTAATATGAAGTTTGTAATGGAAATTTATAATGGTTTATATGCCATTTTTCTACATAGTATTTTGCAGGGGGAACCTTTCTTTCTCATGTTCCACCTACTGATTTATCCCATTGAATCTCATTTGAAAAGACATAAGCCAGTCATAACAAGACATATTTCTGACGACCACAAAGATGACATTTCCTGCTCTGTTGTTACATTAGGAAGTCATAGTATCTGTGAAAAGGAAGAAGAAGAAAAGAGAAGAGAAGAAAATGGCTCTTGCATACTTCTGTATGCTTTAAAAGAAAATACAAAATTTCCACCTGATTTGTGAATAGTGATTGCAGTTGCCTTTCTGTGATAGGAGGGCATCAGGTTTCTCCCATGATGACCTCCCAAGAGAAGAAGGGAGAGATCTCCCAAACCGACTGCATTCCCCAGCCCTCTCTGTTGGCTTTGCAGAGTCCTTTCCATGTGACCCTGGGGAAATCAGGATGTGGACTCTTCTGTTGTGAAATGCAGACTCACGAGAAGGTGAATCAGAAACAATGTGGATCTCAAAGCATTAATTCGAGTTAAGCACAGAATATTTTATTATGGGTTCAAACAGTTTTTTTTTTCTCCTAATAGCTTTGAGCATTTTATCTACATGTTGTACAGACCTAAATGAATAGAAATAAATGTAGGGACAGATTCCCTGTGGTTGAATTTCCTTCTCACCACTTTTCTGCTGTAGAAGTGAATCAGAGGCAGAGGTTTCCCTCTCTAAGAATCATTACAGACTGAGGATGCCAGCCAGAGCATCAAAGCGTGATGCTTGCACTTTTCAAGCATGTAAATGACTTCTTTTTTGAACAATTCCAAACCAGTGTACCATGAACAGAGTTGGAGTACCTTTTCAAAGTAGGTTGCTCAATTTCCAAAACCACTTAGCAGTTTTCAGAAACGGGAGGACCCTCTGTGGTGATGTTTGCTACGAAAAGCTAACATGGATTTCCTGGACCTGGGGAAAAATAATTCAAATCCATTATCTTATTCAATTTTCACAATATACCTCTGAGTACATTCTTTCGATTATAAATAAATGTCGTATTCCCCTCACCATGTAATGAAGTTTCCAGAGATTATTCACTGTAATCTAAGGAGTATACACACACAGAGGAAAAATGGCATATTTCTCTCAGGGATCATACCAGACTTTTACAGGTGGTTTGTTATTTAAAAAAAAAAAATCCTCTGGAAGTGTTCCATAATTGACTTTAGGAAGAAGACTGAGGTCATCTTAGATGATGTTACCGTGAACATAGGTACCACTCTCCAAATCTCTCAATGTGTGATTTGTATAAAACAAGAGCTCAGAAATTATTTCTGAGCACATAGAGAGTGACATACTGTCATCCACCCGGTTGTGTCTTAGTGGGTCATTGGTACTTCTGTTTGCCTTTGTATAACATTTTTCTATTAAGAGGTTGGCTTTTTATATAGGTGAATATACAAGTCTCCCTCTTTCCTTCATCCCACATTGCAAAGAAAATACCTGTAAAATATAATTTGTCACTATTAAGAATTATATGAGGTAGAAAAAGTGGCATGAATTGGTTAAATTCTGTACTTTAGTAAAAAAATTAAAATAAATGTATTTTGTCAAATATGTAGTGGTTGTATAAAGTCTCTCTAAGTGTAAGGCCAAGTGTGAAGATATATTTCTAAGTTTCTCATTTCAGATATCTCAAACCTCTAAAGGAGAAATATAGGAAAGAGAACAGAGATTTTTTTTTTAGACAAATCTATATTGCTGCTGTTCCTTTAAAACATAAATGCAGGCTTCATTTCCTTAGAATATATATAGAAAAAGAAATTTATAGTAGCTGTCTTTCTGGAGAATAGCCTTCTGTTGTGGTTTGGATCCAGAACGTCTCCCAAAGACTCATGTGTTCAGGGGTAGGCCTTTCAGGAAGTGATTAGATCAGGAGAGTGCTGCACTCATCCACAGGTAACACCATGAATGTGCTATAAAGAAGTGAGCTTTAGTATGCAGAAGTGAATCACTGGGAGCGTGAACTAGAAGGCTCCTCTTCCAGATTCCTCCTTTTTCTCTACACTTCCTGGTTGCCATGACATGAGGAGGTATGCTGCACCATGCCATTCCACCGTACCATTTCTCCTTGGAGCTGCCCAACCATGCAAGGAGAGAGATTTCTGAAATTTGAGCCTAGTTTTCTCTTCATTTATGTTGCAAGTGTCAGTTGTGTCCCAAAGACAAGAAAGTAATACACTTTCATAGGAAGCTTTCCTTTTCACAAAATGTCTATGTGTTTTACTGATCTAGGAAAACTAATTTTTTCCCAAAACAAAGCTATGAAGGTAATTGAGTCAAATAAATCCAAACTCTGCAGAGGGAGCACTAGCCACCCTTAGAACTGCCACACTTTTAAATTGCATACAAGGGCTCATGATGTTCCATTTGGTTCTGCCAAGTAATCCTTCAGCTTTTGTCCTTGTGATTGTTCTTCTGTGGCAAAGTAAAAGTGGTGAGAGGAAGAGAGAAAGGAGGCAAGGTCTAAGTCACCATCACATAACCTGAAAATCAGAGAATTTCCAAAGCAAAGTTAAATCAGCTTTCAGTTTTGTAGGTACGACTTTTTCCTAAGTTCATTCCTAGCAAGATATATGCCATGGAGGTCTGTAAATGTAATTTTCTGTACTGACAAAACTGTAAGTCAATGCATGCTGAAAACAATCCCATATTATTTTTTGCATAAAAAAGAAGTCATACAACTATATACATATATAACCTATTTCACAGTAACAATAAAAACATATGCATCGATTCATCAAAAGAGAGACAGGTTTCTTGTGTCTATCCACATGTATTATACTGTGATTTTTCTCTTCCTTGAGAAAGATTTCCCTGAAGACAATATTTATGGCAGGTACAGAAATTTACATTACGGGCAGGTATACACTCTGACTAGGAAGAGCATTGCATTTTGGAGTTGGGCTGTTTTGGACATTCCTAGAAATATCCTCTGAAGGGAAATAATGTTTCATTTTCTCATTTGCTCAGATTTCCCTATAATTTTCTCTGATAGCTATCGCCAGTAGTCCTTATGGAGAACAGGCTACTTCGAGATGCAAAGGGGGAAATACACTTGTCATAGAGACATTTTCAGATTAAGTCTGCAAGGCTTGTAAACTGTATTGAAAAATTTCTATGTTGTCATCCTTCTATTCTTGACAGTCAGCAAAACATTGGCTCTTTTTCCTTTCACTGACAATTTTATCCTTTTTGTCTTTTTTCATCTATATCTATTCACTCTTGATGGACTCTTGATGTTTACTCTTGATGAAACGTAAATAACTTGTAAGTTCAAGTCTAACTTAGCATAATTATAAACCTATTTGTTATTTTAAAGGGATCAGGCTTTTAATGCAGGTTAACATTAATTATCATAATGAGTATTTAGTGGTTGCTTTTTCTGGAATGAAATGTTTATTGGAAGGGTCATTAATGCCATTTGGCTATCTCCATGAGCTTGATGGGACACTGAAGGTGAATGTGCAAATTTCAGTATTTCTCAGCGGTTATGGATTGAATATAGACAGAGTCATGATAGTTACCAACTCAAAGAATCCCATGTAAAAACAAATTATTCTATAGCTCCCTACAATTCTGAAGTCGTTGGTCAAGATGCCAGGGAGGGAAAGAGATACTTGTGATGGTTTATCCAAAATGTCTTCCTTCTTGTCTTAATCTGTTGCTAAACCACATAGAAACTGTTGAGAAACCATAGAAATAGGCATTATGAAGGAATGCACTGTCGCAGGATTCTTCAAGGTCTCAGGGCTGCCCTTGTAAATGTTGCATACAATTTAACGCATATTAACATCAATCAGGCTTACATAGGCATGACTGCCCCATAGAACTCCCATCTTCAGTGAGTCAGATTCTCTTTGTACTTTGAGGGTAGCAAATGAGAGCCAAGAAAGGTCAGCAGAAAGGTCCACAGCAGGAAGTGCTTTCAATGGACTTTGAGCAAAGACCTGTGTGCCAGTAGGACTTCCTTCTTAAGGATATTGCTGTTCCCCTCACATGAGACACCCAAACCATGGAGAAGTAAGAACACTACAATTTTAGAAACTGGTCGAGATACCAATACATACACTTTAGAAGCAGGAATGCAAATCTCTGAGCAGAAGCAGATCAGCTTTAGGTTAGGTACAGGCAGGTTGTCTGACGGTAGACAGATGGAAGTTCTTCAGAGAAGCAGTCTTTTGGTGACAGTGGTTCAAATTGACTTCAGGCTTCTGCCTGATCTTAGACAAGCCATAAACTCCTGTGATTGAGGGTCAGTTTGTGTTCTTTGTGTGTCACCTTATATTCCCTTTGGGGTCTAGTGACAGAGAATATTGCAGCCCCTTGGCTTATATGAACAAAGACAAGATTGTCTCCTTTGCCATTTACTGTAGCTTTTGCATTTCCATGAAACTGACCTAAGACTTTGAAACAGAGAAGCAACCCCTAGCAGGACAATGTACTGGGACTGAAAGAAGTCAAGTTTATCAGAACTTGCACAGTGACTAGTTAGTATATCTTTTATTTGATTGTTAAGTCCCATGGCAATTATTAATATTCCACCAGAAGTGGCTAAGCCACCTTCCCACTTAACAAACTGAAAAACAGATTTGTAAAATAATTTTGCAGAAAGGTGCTCTGGTAGCTGAAAGCCAAAGGAAACCCTAGAAAGGACGGTGCTCACAAATACTAGTTACTTTCAACCTTAAACAACAACAACAAAAAAAGTGGGTAATACTTGAGAGCTGGAGGCTTACAGAACGAGTTGGGATCTTGGTCCTGTCATTTACTTGCTATGGTGACTGATCCTGTGATTCTTTATTAATGAAATCTAATAGTACTAAGAATAATGGTGCCTACTTTGCAGACACTCTCAGGATGAAAGCACTGAGCTTAGTGAAAACATCACTTGCCCTCATTATTGTCTCACCAAGGAGCCAAGACAGAGGGGCAGCCTACAGACAGAACTAGAAATATGATGTAGTATAGTGGAAGGCAGTCTTTGGACATAGTTTAAGTATTTTTTTCTAGGATATGTACACAATATTATCCAACATTTACCAAAGCAATGCTATGCAACCTCTAGTCCAATGGAGTGACACAATCATAAAAATTAAGTTACTTTACTTCCCTAGTCTTCAGGAGGTCTGCATAGATATCCCCAAAGTACCTGTAAAAGGCTGGGACTACTTTCCTTAAGCACTTATTCTGGACAGTGATTGTCACTGGGGGACAGAGTGGGCATACTGGGAGAAACAACATGTAGAAAGGCCCGTATAGCATTCCTGTGTAGAATTAGCTAAAATGTTAAACCTATATGTTGGTTTTGTCACAGAAATACTTTGAAGAGGATCATTTAAGAAAAAAATACATATAAAGTATTGAGCTTCTGAGGAAAATGGTGGTAATGTAAATATGCTATTACCTCTAAATAAAAATGGTGATGTTTAAAGGAACATAAATTAAAGAGAACACTAAAGGGAAAGAAGAGATGGATTTTACCCTCTGGATCTGACTTTGATTTTAAATTTCACAGGCAGGAGATTGGTTGGAGAGATTTATTCCAGCCTTTAGTATTAGCAGTGTCACAGAACAAAGGATATGGCTAAAGAAAAGGAGAGGGAGAAATATGATCAAGCAAAACTCTTATCTTAGAATCTAATTTATGTAAATGTAGATTATATTGCTACTGTAATCTGAGTCTAAATCATAGTTCTAAGCACTTTATGTAAACTTATAATAGAACCCAGTTTTAATTTTGTAAACCTTTAGTAATTTTTATTTATTATGATGAACTCTGAACAGTTTTACAATAATGAATCATTCATTAATCACATTAAACTGAGGTTCCTGGTAGCCAAAGAGACCAGTAAGAGGGAGAAGAAAACCTGGGTAAACATACAGTTTGATCATAGTTATGTGGAAGAGATGAGAAAAGAATAACAACACACCAGATATGGGTGGAAACAACTTCTTGGAAGAGCAGGAGCCCAAATGAGTAGCATTCTATTGTGCTTTCCTTGGGCGAGGGAGAATTCCCACAGTCCTCCTACAGCATAGTTGACCCCTGAGTAATTGCTGCTCCATAGGATGACATCAATTATTTCTAGGCCTGCACTTTTTCAGAATGCAGATTGGATTGATCCAATCCACGTGAGACAACCTTATAAATATACTAACAGGCATAACTGTATAGATTTAAAATCAGAAGTGGTCTGTCTCTTTATTTTTTGCCTTTTTTTCTTTTTCTTTCTGTGTACTAGGTATTAAACTCAGCATTGAGATATATATCCCTAGGTATTTGAATTTTCAATTTAACTTAATTTTTTAAGACATGGTTTCACTACATTGGGCTTGGCTTGTGATTCTCCTGGTTCAGCCTCCCAGAGTGCTGGGATGAAAGTGTGCACCATCACACCCAAATGTATGCTGGATTCAACCCTTGTACAGTGATACCTGTACGATCATATAAACCTTAAAAGGTTATGTTTATGCAAACAATATTTCTTTAAAAGAAACAGAACCTTTCTAGGGGTGGTTTCTAGGATCCTCGGACAACCAGAACTTTTGCTGCATTTTCCCAGAATTGTTCTTGCCCTCACCTTGTCCTCTCTCCAGTGACTGCTCACTTTGTCTCAAATGACAACTTGTCAGTACTCTGGCCACCAAAGGACCAGAACCATCTTCTCTCTCCTTCTGTTCTAACAAAGAGGAAGGAACTGCCTAGCCTTGGGCTAAATTGTGAAACTGACATAATTTGTTTTAGAAATGTCAAAGTGAACTTATTTGGTCTTTCACTGTGGCTTTCCAGGAGCTAGACTGTCTAACCTAAACAATCATTCTACTTCTGGGAATTTCTAGCACACCACAATGTTTCTGGAGGCCATTTCTGTGTCAGTAGCTTCCTGTGAGAGAAAGTAAGGCAAAGGTCAAGATATTCTTTAAAAGATTCCTATCAAAGAAACCAGAAGTTATGTAGTTTCATTCAGCAGGTGGGAGAAGCAGTCAGACCAGAGAAGTCATGGTGTCTCTGTGCTGGCTACAATTACTTTCTCTCTTGGGTGCAGGTTACAAATGAAATGTATGAACTCAACCTGAACCTAGCTTTGGTTTTCAGACGCCTTCTTCCCATATTTCCAAGGCACATAGAAGTGTTGGGCTTTTCAGACAACATGGCTTGGGCTCTATTGGTTTATTTATAGTTTCTAAATTCTCATATTCCACCTGTAAGACATCTGATGTGATAAGTGATTTCTCTAAATTAACAATTACTTTCTGTGTAGGAAGAGATGATAAATTTGCTTTTTTTCTTTTTATCTTCCTTTTACTTCCATTCATTTTTCTCTAGTCTTCCTGCTGCCTTTTCCACATTCCTCATTACTTTTGAGAGTGGTAATTAATCAAGATTCAGTCACGGATGGCTCCTTCTCCCCTCCTCTTCTTATCCTTCCCTTTCTTGCCTGAGTGGGGATGAATGATAACTCATGTCCTGTGTCACTGGCTCCCTGTCCTAGCAAGCCAGGCCCTGTGATGAGAGGTCCCAGCAAGAGAAAACCACTGGGCTGACAAATGTGATTCTCAGAGCCTAGGCATCAAGGGGTGGACGTCCTCATCCCTAACAAAGGCCGTCATCTATCTCTCTTTGTCAGGAGGCCTTTGGGGAAAAGCAGAAACAAATTAGAAAGAAAAAGTCCCTCATGCTTGCAGTTTAGTGTTCGTAGAGACCTGGTTCTTAACACTGGCAACTCTGCTGATGCCCTTGTAGTGGTTCTACAAAGTCTTGAAACTTGAATGTTTCGTAGTGTTTTGGTACCACCAACCCAGCAGCAAGCATACAAGCACATTCCTGCATTCTGCCCTTATTAATTTTATTTTTCCCAATGTCTGACGGGAAACAAATAAACAAGCTTTGTAAAACAAAAACACTAACAAATATTTTCTGTTGTGTGAGCGACTCTTGTCTTTGCATACTTTAAGAGTGAGTCTGTCCACTGGCTTAGCTGAGGAGATTGGGGAGCCACGTCTCCTCCCATCACAGGATCTGGGGTGCTGCTTTAGTGATTCACGCCTTGGGATAAGATGGAGCTTTTCCAGGAGGCTCCATGGAAACACAAGTGATTTGAGGGGAGATAACTGATGCAATGTGGCATAACCAACCATATCCTCCCACACATTCCATTAGTGGATCCATTTGCTATAGAGAGGGTCAGTCGACAGGATGGCCCTGAAGGAGTGGAAAATAAGATGACTAACTTGAGATGATTGTAAGAGGAAATAGCTTCTGAGAAAGGAGCCCCATGCTGTCCAGGAACCTTGTTCTTCCTCCCAAGAAGAATGATGATGAAGTAAAGGAACAGTGGGCAGACTGAGGGAGACTCCACGAAGGGGATGACTCAATTGCTTGAATCATGTCTATCTGTGGTTTCAACAGGATCCCCCCCCCCAGATTTTTAAGTGAATGAAAAGTTGACTTTGGTATGACATAGTGATCTTTTTCTGTTTAATATGTTCCAATATATTAGTTGGGTTTTCCTTTCTTGCCTGAACCGCTTCATAAAATCTCTCATAAGGCAAAACTCACATTAGGTCAGCATTACTATTAGTAAATTCAGTCAGCTAGTTACATAACCTTCTGCATAACAGATAGCCACAATACCTCAACAGCATAGTAAACTTGTGTTTCTGGTGACACTGTGGGCTGGTAAGGGGGCTACCTACAGGGCTGGGATTGGCCAACTGACACTACCTCTTCTGGAGCTCATCTGTGGCTCTGGGTTGACTTGAACCTCAGCTGGGCAGCGCTGGGCTACTATGCATCTGTCCTCCTTTTCCTGTATCCAGCCAGCTATCTCAAAGCATGTTTTCCTATGTCAACCACTTGTTGCTCCAATTAAATAACTTTGGAATAACCAAAAATTACATAGTTTTGTTAATTTTTATAAGATAATAAAAATAGAAAAAAAATAACTTGATCAAATTTATTCAGTACAAGGATCAACTGGTTGACATACAGCTGCATCAGGGATGCTCAGGAAAAGCTCTTAATGGTTAAGATTAGAGTTTGCTGTTTCCCATCTAAATGGCTACATGACAATTTTCCTTTTCAGATTTATCCCATATCCATGTACCAGAAAAGTGAGATTGGTGTCATCCTGGAGCATTCTAGTCACGTTTGGTGACTGTATGAATATCCAGTAACCATCCAGAAAATATGAGAATTGGAAAGAGACAAAAATAGTTTTGTACTACAGTGTTGTGACACACTGATATTCTGAATTAGTCAATATTTCTGAGGGTAGAAATAATGCAAGATGGTTTTCACTAGCTGCTTACATAGAAAAAGATTCTTAGTAAATTGGTCAGTTTAGTCCCTTGAACTTGATTACTGGTACAAAGACTTTGGATAGTCTGTCTAGAACTTTCAGTTTCTTTTTCTTTCTGTATTTGCAATTTCTTATTTTTTTTCTCATTCCATGATTTATTGGCCATTTCAAATAATGCTTGAATGAACTGAGTCATTATCTTTTCTGTTGCTAATTCCACAAAGACCTAAGCCAAGCATCAAGAACATCTTGGAGGTTTTAACATCAATGCCATGCTGTCTCTCAATTTCTGTCTTCAAGTCCATCCAGAACTGACTCATCAACTCTAATAGTTTTCTTCTGCCCAATGCAGAATCTGTTCTTGACTTACGACAGCCCTTCTGTATTCCCATGCTGTTTCTGAAGACTGCCTTCAAAAATACCACGTCTTCTGAACACTGAATCTAAATGTATTAGTTTCTGAAGACCAATTCCTTATCCCATATTGTCTACAATTCCTTTATAAAGTCATATAAATACTTCTAACCAAATGCATTTCTCTTGTCTGAATTTATATTATCCTTATACCAAGAATTACATTAATCCCATGTGGCCTTGAGTTTCTCCACGAACCCCAACTTTTCATTGTTCTCATACCACATACCAGGCTGCTTTTGCCTTCATATGATGCACCACATCTTGAGACTCTTTTCCATATCCCAAAAGGGAGGGGGAAGGGGAAGGGGAAGGGGGAGGGGAGAGGGAGAGAGATAGAGAGGGAGGGAAGGAGGGAGACAGGGAGAAAGAGTGGGAGAGGGAGAGGAGGAGGGGGAGAGAGAGAACAATTTATATAGTACTTGCTTAATAAAAACCCATAAATTATTTGATTTGGGTACCCTTATTTGATGACCATACTCTTCATTTCCTGAATTATTGTATTCCTTACTCAAGTTGTAGCATTCAAGTCTTTACCTCATTCTAGAGATCATTATTCAACACAAGCTCATCTTCTGGGAGTGGGCTACTCTTCTCTCACCTGGGTACAGATTTCTCTCTGAGTCTGCTAGAGTATGGATGATCCACCTAACTTCTTTCTAATGTGATTCACATGACGTGGAAGCTGATTCTATTTCTCCCTTATGTGTTCTTGTTTTGAATTGCAAATATTCAGTTTCACATACATTTAAAAGTTATTTTGACAGTACGTAATGTAGATTTAAAACATCCTGAACTTGGCTCTTCTCCCTTGATCAATTCTTTTTTTAGTAGAAACAGTGTAAATACACCAACAAGTGTCAGAACATACAGTATAGTGAACAGCCAAGGACAATCTGTTATAATATTCTGTGTATTAAAGACAAGTTTGTTTATGCCACCAGGAGGGATTTATTTTTAGTATTTGGATTTGATCGATTTAGTGAGGATGATATAATTTGCCTCACTAGACAACAGCATCTCAGCTGAAACATATGCATCACTCTTAATTCAGAGATAAAGGGATGATAGCAAAAGTGAAAGTCCCCAGCAAGGCAGCATTCCTAAAATTAACAAATAGAAATTCAACCGTGATGCATAGAAGTTAAACAGCAGTTAATTCTATTCAAATGGATCAAAAAAGTGGCCCAGGAATTTGTTTCACTGTAGAAGTGAAGTTGTTAGCTGTTTTACCTTGAAACCTTGAAACTGAGGAATCATCCCCAGAGAATAACTGAAGTGAGCTATAATCTTCTTGACTGATTCTCTCAAATGAGAATTGAACCATGAGAAGGATCACAAGCAATTCTGAATTGTCAAACTTAGAGACCTCAGAATCTTCAGACTTCTTTTACTATTTGCAATGATTTTCATTTCTCCTTTTCTGTCTACTTACTTTTCCTCTATCTTTAACTTATTCGTTTCTTCTTTTTCCTCTCAATTTTCATATCATTGATTAAATTACTCTTAGAAAGAGATGGTTGATTAAATGTCATTAGTCTGATGAGGACAATGTTTTTGTTTTGTTTTGTTTTGTTTTGTTTTGTTTTGTTTTGTTTTGTTTTGCGGTACTGGGAATCAAACTCAGAGCCTTACACCTGTAAGGCAGGCACAGTAACACTGAGCTAAAACCCTGGCCCAGAGAAGGACAAAACTAAATATGCTAGACTTTGTGCCTATGCTAATTACATGGATAAAGACATATTTTTTCAAAAGGTAGCATTTTTCAATATCAAAGGTAACATGTTCAATTATAGCCAGTGTTTTTATTCACATACACTTTTCAGAAAGAAGATGCGTAGACATATGAGTTACAATTGCACTGAATTCAAAATTTTAAGATTATGCATGTTCAAAAATATAGAAGAGTGAAAAGTGATAGTTTAATATCTGTTAAGAATAAATTATTTGTTACAGAAGAAGTGTGGATGTGGCTGATGACTGCTATTTACTGGGGCTATCTTAGGAAAAGATCTGGGGTAATACCATATAAGATCCAAACAGACATGCCATAGCTGAAGCTGGGTTTGTACAAAATATCAGAAGCAGTGTGTTCCAGGCATGTGGTAAGGCAAGTTTAGCTCAAATAAATGATCTGAAGTAGCAGATAACTATGGGAAAGTGATAGTGGGAGGCCGTGAAAGCTAGTTTAGAAAGCATGGACCCTCTTCAGTATGTACATGAGAATCATTTATAGTAACCTGCATCACTACATTTGTGGATTTTTGAGTTAGTCACTTGAAAATGAAGACTGAATTTGTGAAAATGGCTGACACTTCCCTAAGAAGAAATGCATGTAAATGATTTGTCATGTCCACAATGCACATGTGATAGGAAAAATGAAAGAAGGAAGGTTCAGTGTCTGAGGATCCAGACAATGTATGGAATAGCAGTTGCCTCTGGGGCAAAGAAAGTTCTGAGACCACATGAGTCATTTTCAAACTGAGAGAGAAGAAAATGGATCATTTGGGATGGAGAACAGATGGAGACCTATATGTCTTTTGTAGATCATATGGTTGTCTGTACAGTTATATCCCTGGGAAGGCATGACTTAGTTTTTCTTTTTCTTTTTCTTTTTCTTCATTAATACAAATAGAGAAACAGGTGGTGAAACAAATTAGAAAACTCTGTGCTTACAACCACCACTTCTAGAAAAAGATACTTCCCACTATCTCCTGCTAACCTGTTCTGATACTCAATGGCACTTGTTACCCAGAAGTTCTTTTACAAATCATTATCTAAAATCCCCATTGCTCTTATTTAAGCTATATTTTTTTTTCTGGCTTTCCTTTGTTTATCCTCAGGAGAGATGAAGAACATATGGCGTCTATCTCCAAAGTAATAATTCCTCATACTTTTGAAATAGGTATTACACAAGGTTTTTCCTCTCTAACCTTCTATTCCTCAGGCTAAAAAATATGAAGAAATTCATCTTTTTTATGGGCCTTTATTCCTATAATAATGCCTCTGACTGAGTTAAAATCAGTTCCTAAGTTTTGGATAAAATTGTTTTAAAGTCACTAGTGTGTATCAGTGAAGAACATTGGAGTCAAGTTTGGCTGTTAGGTGGAAATTCAAGAATAAAATGATGATGATCCTTTTGGGGACACCTTTTTGTGCAACACCTGTCTCCCAAGAACACTTATCAAAACTAATAGTCTCATAGTAAATCTTTCAAAAAAATAAAACTTGCAGACAAATGGTTAAGAATGTTCACTTTCATTTCTTAATCTCGAAGTCTGGCACATACTAGTTTAATTTGTGTTTAAATGACAGCAAGGATTAAAAAATGTGTTCTCAGGTATAAAATCAACAATATTATTTTAAAATGGTTGTTAGAAGTGAGGGCCAGGCTCCTGAGCTGCTTAGTAGTGATATGACACTTTCTTTCAATATATTCAGAAATAATCAGTGACATTGAAGGCCCTGAGATCGGGAGAAATTGACCTTTTAATAAATGTTATTTCCACTGCTTTTCTCTAGAATTCATGCCATTTTTTTTATCATATCAGTCTTAATGAAGATTACCTAAAGACTCTGAATAATTTATCAACAAGTATTTACTGGAGACTAACCAAGAGTGTGGCACTCTATTGTAATGGGAAATCAAGTAAATACAAAATCACAAACTATTAAAATTGATAAACTAACATAAAATAGAAATTACCTTGAGAGAGTAATAAGAGTCAATATTGCATAGCACTGACCTTTTGCCAGGCACTGTTTTAGCTATTTCTAAATCACTATGTTATTTCTTTCATTATAAGAAATCATTGAAGTAAGTATGATTATCACCCTCATTTTGCACATGAAGAAACTTGAGAATTACCTAGAGTCATATAATTAGTAAGCAGTTGAACTAGGATTTGAACCTGTATTCAAATCTGTGACATTTAACCAAACTCTATGAGAGGCTTTGCAGGCTCATCTTTAAATAATTGAAGGACAAAAAGTGTTAACTTTTCCCAGCCAAGTCCTCCAGCCAGGAGATACTCTTCCTTCTGACAGCTTGCCCTTGTTGGTTGAGTTTTAATCTCTGGCTAGAGTCTCTCTGTAGCACAGACTTGGGGTCTGCCAATATACAGCTTTCTCACTCTGATAAGAATATGTTTTTCCCATTCTTAATATTCTCTTTTAGCAATTGCATATGATATTTATATTAGTTTTGCCAAGCTTTTCCATTTCAAGAAAAGCTAACAGACCACAAGCACACAAGTTCATTACTAACAAGACAGTCCATTCTTCTAAGTTCTGTGAATCTGTCAATTTTATAAACATGTCTTTATTTGAGTGAGAAACAAATTAGGACAGTACAGAACATAGATCCATGTAACACATCACTACACACCCCACACACTTCAGCATTCAGCCTGGTCAGGCTGTGAGTTGCTCTTTGGCATGCTTAGGCCAAGAGTTATGATACCAAAGTCTCTCCAACATATCAAATCCCATTATTTTTGGATGATAGCATTGTAAGATAGTATGCAGGTGGATTTTAGATTCAAAATATATCTTACAGCTTTGCAATATTGGACAATTTAAATGTAAAGCAAAGTGATAAAAATAGGTGTGTGCCTCTTATTAAGAGTAGTTGTAAAGATTAAAGATGGTGCATATGTAAAATTCAAAGCATAAAATAATCAATTACGAGTGCAGATATATCCCAAGAAAACCCTTTATCGCGAGTAGATTACTGGCACATGTCTGGTTGATAATTGGCTGTATGGGAATGGGAACTCTGCTTGGTAGCAGTTGCTAATTTTTATGGTACAAATACTCTCCCCTCAGTGGATTTAAAGTTGCCATCGTGGTGTCATAGAAAGCAAAATTTGGAAGCAATATATACAATTCAATAACTTTTGAGAGCCGTTGCAAACCAGCCCCAGAATGCCCCTCAGTCCCCCATGTTTCGCTCCTACTCTTGCTCATAAACAAGATTTGTAGCATTAATACTTGCATAGAAAGATACAGAGAAAATAATTTGTATTACAGGGAACTCATATCAGATTCACCCACTGCTTAAAAAGGAGCAGTGCTCATTTTAGCTCCACTTAGCACTGTGAAACTTCCTTTGCTCTCTCTGCTATGCAGGATCCAAATATTCTTTACAAATTTCTTGCTTTTTGTTTTTCTTTACCTATGTTTATTGTCACCCTCCCTCTCTGTCACTCTCTTTCCCCAAAAAATGCTTCATGTTTTAACAGTTGCCAAGGGAAGCAATAGGTTGTATGTGACACTCTGAGTTTCAAAGAGTAAAGTGAGCACGGAATTTCCATGATTGATCATTACTTGTAACAGCCAGCTGAGAGTTGGGTATAAAAGGCAACACTTGCCTGCCTAAAGAAATCAGCTTCCCAATATTGCCATAAGCGAAATGGGCTTGTTCAATGTGGGGCTTCTTATGCTTCTCTTGTAAGGGCAAGGTCTGAATTCAGTCACTGTTGTGTTTTAATTCATCAACCCATTAGCAGGTGCATTTCTTGCAGGCTGCTTCCAGCAGCTGAGAGTGAAAACCAGGGAGCTGTTGTGTGGTTACTGAAGATCAGCATCCTGGTGCTGCCTGTCCTATTCTCCTGGTGCAGGTGGAGAAATTTATGCACAATCAAGGAGATGAGGGGCACACATGCAGGGTCCCATCTAGCTGTCTCCCTCGAAAGCATTGCTTCTTGGACAGTCCTCAAAGCGTGACACGGCTGAGACTTGGTGTAGTCACACACACAGCATCACATTTTGTTTTTCCAGTTGCTCCCTTCTGGCAATTCTTCGGCAGGTAGCTTCAAATTCCCCTCTTTGAACAGCACTCCCAACTGAGATTTCTCTTTGTGTTTAGTAAATATTTAGGAATTGTACATTATGTTAGTGATTATTTCTTTTTGACATAAAAAGTTGGGAAATTTTTCTTGTTCAATACTTGGCTGTTGCTCGTTTGGGAAAACAGCAAAAGCCAGGTGGATACTAGACAAGCAGTTAGGATATAAAATTCTCATTGCTGTATTTAGCCTCTTCTTCATATCTAAGAACTACCTAGTAAATTCGAAACCTAATTTTTGGGCTACAGGGGCCTAACTATAGAGACACTAGCAAAGGTAAGTACAGATATATTGGAGTTCCCCTAAAGTAGAACAACTCAGATGAACAGACTATTGAAAAAGTTCGTTACTCACTCTTGTCTCCATAGCTTAGTGCAAAGTTAAGGAAAGTAGGGCTGTGTGAGTTTGATGTAAAACATCAAGTGCTTCATACTCATCGTCATCTTTCGTCTTTATTCACCATCATCTATCATGTTTGTTACTATATTTTTATTGCTTGGATTGATCCACTCTTAATGGGGTGTAATGATGTGGTGATTATTTAATTATATCACAAGTCCAATTTTTATTAGATCAGGAGTCCTTTAGTCTTCTGATGGAAATCCAGACATATGCTTCCTGGAAAAATGAACTATATATGCCTTCAAAATACTTAATTTAGCGGGCGTGGTGGTTCATCCCTATAATCCCAGCAATTGGGAGGAAGAGGCAGGAGGATTGCTGAGTTTGGGGCTTGCCTGGGCAAGTAGTGAGTTTAGGCCCAGCCTGAACTACAAAATGAGAGCCTGTCTCAAAAGGAAAAAATACAAGATATTTGGTGTTTATGTGCAGGAAACTATATAGTTGTCTGAAAGCTGACTCTTCTATTTCTCCTTGTTCCTACTTCCAATTTTGCCTTTATATCAAAGAATGTCAGGCTATAGAAGAATCACTTAATAATGACAGAAAATGAGAGCAGATGCACTAATGGGACCCTCTAACCCATGTAGTTTTGAAAGGTCTCATGTGTATTGACCCTCCCAATGCCTTATAGAGGCAGGTACCATACGGCCTTTCTCTGGGTGAGAAGACCCATCAGAAACAAGCTAGGCACTAAGAAAGAGAAGCACATGAGCTCTAGGATCTAATGTTTAGACTCACTCTCCCTCTGCCACTTCTTGGCTATGTGACAGTGACAGAAGTTCTCCTCCTTTCCCTGTGAGTGAAAACAGAGGAGACAACTAAAACTAAGCTCACCGCTGTGGGTTGGTAATAACAGTTCTGCCTTTCCATCTCTTACTAATGAGTCATTGTCATTAGATGTTTGGGGGCTACAATTGATGTTAGCTCTTAGGGAATATTTTTCATGTTTTACAATTTTATTTTATTCTTGAAATCGAGAGACATTTGATTGTTGATTAATTTTAATATAGGTACACATACAAATATTAAGCATAATTAATGGCATTTTGTAATTGGAGAGACAAAACTGCATAACTAGGAGGCTAGTGTATGAGGAAGTCTTGGTGTTCATTGCTACTGTTAAATGCCTTCATAGTTTTAGTAGAGAAGAGAAAAATATTAGCCTTTTTCTATGCCAAATCAAATCACAGACATTAACCTGTTCAAAGCCTTTCCACTTCTAGCCAGTACCAATAGGAAGTCGCCCGGGCGGCCCCTTCCTCTTCATGTCTGCCACTTCCTTGGACTCTGATTCTCAGGGTTCTGTGTTCCTCGTGCTTACTGGATCTGCTTCACAAATACAAACTCCTAGGCACTAGTTTGGGGTTCAGTAAGGCTGGAGTGGGGCTCAAGATTGCATCCCCCAGGCCACCCAGGAGATGTTCAAGTTAGGCATCATTTTGAGAAACACTGGCTTAAATTACAGGGAAAATGAGAGTGCACAAGAATGAGATTTTTTGAAGTAACAGGAAAAAGACTGAGTAATAAGCATTTCAGAAGACAGTGAGGTTGTCTCTCATGGGATTTATCACAACGGGCACAAGGATATGATTTTTACAGATAGTGTGCATGAAGGGGTGGGGAAGGGAAGGAGTTGAAGCTGGGAATATAAGTGCAGTGACTCTGAGGATGAACAAAAGAAAATCCCTCAAAGTTACCCCTTTCTACTTCCTTTATTTATTGGTCCAGCCTCCTCCCCTAGCTTGCCACTAACATCTACTGAAGACCCTTCTTAGGACAGATTAGAGCCACACAGGATTGTGTACTGATGAAGGGAAGGTGTCATCCATTGTGCTTCCTATATATAATTATACATAGGGAAAGAGGGGGAGGGATATAGGTATCTAAAGACAGCAAGGATGGAGAATTATCTTAAACCACGAAAAACAGGATTTCTGTGATGGTCTAGAGTTCTTACAAGGTATATACC
This sequence comes from Thryonomys swinderianus, assembly GCA_004025085.1. Classification (NCBI taxonomy): domain Eukaryota; kingdom Metazoa; phylum Chordata; class Mammalia; order Rodentia; family Thryonomyidae; genus Thryonomys; species Thryonomys swinderianus. The sequence continues at coordinate 37,490 of PVIC010002240.1, read as the reverse complement.
TTAAATTTTACATGCCAAGTCCTATGAGCTTGAAAAATAACAGATTTCATCTTCTTATTTACTTTGTGAAACAGTAAATTTAATATTGCATGGTGATGGAGGAAACCGAGAAGTCAAGTAACTTGCCTAAGCATGGAGGCAGCAAGGTGAAGGCTTTTTACGTTGGAGGAAATAGATGACTGTTTTTTGAAAGAGGGAGCCTACATTTTGAGTCTTCTGTAAAGAATACTATGTGAATTAGATTTATGGCTTTGCAAGAATTGAGATCCACAGCCCCAAAACAGAAATGGTTCTAGAAGCAAAATCATCCTCTGGGGGATTTGTGTAATAATATGATATACTGGGGGGAGTTACTAAATCTTCTCTTGCTTATTTCCTGGATTTATTGGGGTGGCATGTGTGGTAAGATTAAAGAACAAAGAATCTGTTCTGGGGGTAAGAATTCATGCCTTTAATATCAATATTCATGAGGCTGAACCAGGAGGATTTCTCCACGTTTAAGGATAGCTTTGAGTGTATAGTGAATTCAAGGCTAGTCTGGACTACTTAAGAAGAACCCATTAAAGAAAAAAGAATGAGAACTTATCCATTAGACTTATGTCACTTGAGTTCTTTTTTCTAAAAGTGAGCAAGGACATCTGACCCAATTTTTTAATTTCCTTATGGTCCAAAGAATTCAATTCCATATTCACACTCAGAATACTGAACATTTACCAAAGATCTTCTTTGAGCGAGAAAATTTTCCATTTTAATGAACCCAAAACATCGTTCTTAATCAACTTATATTTCATTTTTGATTGAATAACAATACTGAAAAGACTGGAATTGAAAGCTTTTACTGTGTAGAGATACTGATCTCACAGTGTTTTACCCATATTCTATTGTATAACATAATTTATCTGAACCCAATTTTATTAGATGTAAGTTAATTTCTGTTCTTTAAACTGTTTTAAACAATATTTATCTAAACTATGTAAAAGTGTTTGATTTTTAGCCATATAATGTATCTTCAGAAGTATAATTACCAATGCCAGAAGTATGAATAGACAGAAAATTTTGTTAGGTTCCCTGCTAGGAATACTGTATCAATGTGTATCCGCACCAACAGTATAAGAAGAATTTATTAAAAGTTTTAAAAGTAATAAATTGCTACTTAATAACCTGTGAGTTCTTTTTAAGATATGCAGTTTTTTTTTTCAAGAATTAGAATCTCCCATCTCCTGCTTTCACAGCAAAGGGAGTCAAAATATATTTCAGGCTCTCTGACCCCTTGCCATATAATTATTAGAGAAAATTTTTAAAATTCAATTGAGGTAATATTATAAAAATTAATAAATGTGCCTGATATTTGAGAGGCTCTTATTCCTTACCATTTTTGGATAGTCAAGGTCTCATTTCAAACATTACATTCATAGAGTAGTTTTCTTCTTCTGTCTCCCCATCTCCCCAACATCTGTCCTATTATTCCTATGCTTTTATAGCACCACTATTCTGTTTATTTGTTTATTAATATATTGTCTCTTGATCCAATACAGTGCAAGATCTAGGGATCAGAAGATTTTTCTTAGACTGGCCATAGTATCCTTGAACCTGAAATAATACTTGAAATATAAAGACATCCATTTATGTTGAATTATTAAATAAATGAATGAATATGAATTAGTGATGGTCTTTTTAAATCCCAAAGCTCACCCTGTACCGTTCATGCTGGTCTTCAGTATAGTACTATTATGAGGAAAAAAATATGCTTATTGGGGAAATAATTCTTTGTCATCCAGTCCAACATAATCTTGTAGGTGAATATAATCAGGGAATAATCAGAGTATCAATATCATCAGCCCTTTTACTACAAATGTAAGTGAATTTTCCTTTAGCTTTACCCTACATATTTCTAATTAGTGATATCGTGCTGATGTATGTGAACTGGGTAGAGGTTTTCTCTGTGTTCCCTCAAGCAGTATGTCCTTTGGATGCCATATTTTTTTCTTAGTCCCTATAGTCCTTGGATTTAGCTTCAGCAGAGCTACTAACAGTACTAGTGTCAACTTCCCTAAAATGAGTCATTTTGAACTGAGTTGTTCTAAGTGATACATTTTTTAGAATATCTAAAGATTTAGTAGATATAGTTAATAGGAAATCATGCTTGTTTTAGAAGGACAGGAATGAATTATGTGCGGTCCCATGGTAATCCCCAGCACTTGGGCTGTGACTGGGGCATTGAAAGCCTTCCACAACAACATGGAGTAAATGAACAAGATAATCAAAATCTATTATCTCATGAAACCAGTGAGATCTGTTATATGTTGGGATAATTCCTTTGAGTACTGCTGAGTGTCTGCATTCCTAGTGCTCTCTTGCTCATACCCACTTTGAACTTCTGAATGTAGACAATGGATATTATTTCATTTCAGTGGCTTGAATTTATGAAATGTGATTTTTCTCCTTGTCACCTTCGTTGATTTTCTAGAAAGACCATGTTCTTTCTTTGGTAAATAGCACTAAACTTCCATGAGAGGCTCCAAAGTTAAAAGAAACATCCCTGATTTCTGCATATTTACAGTTTACCTGAGCACAGAGAGCAAAGTCAAAGTTACTTTGTCAGGTCTCAATGTGTATATCTTGATCTGTTTTCCCAATATGAGATAAGGAAGCCAGATAATTGGGGCAGAATCTCTTAGGAGCATTTGTTTGGTGGTGTGGTCACCTTTCTCCAGCTTGGAGAATCAATGGTTCCTTAAACTATCCTTTCTTCATTTGAATTTTAAATTCTGTCTGGGGCTAGGGATGTAGCTCAGTTGTTCCACTGCCTGCCTTGTAACTGCAGGATCCCAAGTTTGATCCCCAGTACCAAAAATATGTACATAAAATAAATATTGTCTGATGCTTATGTTTACCACCTGATCTGATTCCTTTCTTACTTATTCCTAATATTCATACTAAAAATAATAAGGTATCAGAATCCCTAGTTTTCCTTAAAATCATAGTTACATTCTCATTATTTGTACAATTTCCCCACGTCTAGTGGTGGAGTTTAGCTCACTGAATCAAGAAGCTTAGATTTAGTTCCTGCCTAGTTTATTTTACCTGTTTCCTTTTATTTAAAACAGAGCTAAGAGTAACTTCCCTACGTTGTCATTGTGAGTTATGAGTTAACAGATAAAACGAGGTCCTGAGGAGTATCTGGTGTATCAATAGTTCTTAATGTTAAACCGTTAATGAGGGAAGAATTTCAACCTTTGTCTGGAATTACGGAAAGTAATCGCGAGTCTATTCTGAGGTCCAAGATAATGGGGATGATAATATCTTCACTTACCATTTTATGCACAGCTACTCTGTGCTAGGCACTGAAGAAAAATGCTGTGCCCACTTTTAAATCCAACAACATGGTGGGAAAGTCTTACTCTCGTTCCATAGGACAATGGGGAAACAGGATATTGCAAAGATTGTGTACTTGTCCAAAGCTAAACAGCTTGTATTAAAGTATCTACAGCTAAAAACACCCACTGTACACACACACACACACACACACACACACACACCCTACCACAAATTTAACATTAACATCATCATTCCTTGGTAGTCTTTTAGGCACTTAAGGATTAAAAATGTTCAAGTTTGAATTTGTCAGGGAACAAATATTGGTTTTATTTTGTTTTATAAGCTGTTGATTCTGGTACTTTTTTTTCTCCTTCACTCAGCTTTTTCTTTCTCCAATGTTGGCTGGCAGGCTGACCTCCTGCACATGTTCGGGGGCCTGTGGCAAAGGAAACAAGCTTCATTATTTGTCTGCCACTCTTCGGATGTTAATATTGGGTTTCTGCAGCCAGGAAAACTGTTCGAACCCCCTGTGAGCATCCTTGAGTCCGGGCTGCAGCTGTAGTCACCAAAGTGCAATTTTTACTGTTGGCATTTTTGCCACCTGCTAAGGGTAATAACCATCGAAAGGACAAATCCCCCTGTCTGTGATTTTTCTTTCTATGCTTCACTAGAGAAAGACTGTAGGATGATTTATTCCTCTGTACATGTAAAGCTACAATGTATTCTCAGGTGCAGAGTGTTGGCCTCTGATACTCTGTGTTCTTAGGTTAATCCATTAACTTGCCTGGGGGAAAAGGACAGGGAAGATGGATGAAGGTGTTATGAAAACAGAGATGAGAAAATCTCAAAAAAAAAATCTCAAGGACCCTCTCTTCCTCTCTGTTTCCATCTGCTTCTGGGAAGTCCTTTCCAGGAAATTGGGCCTATTAATAGCTATTCTGGGTACCCGTAATTATAAATAAGACCAGTTCTTTCTCACTATATGGATATAATGGCTAATTCACCTGTCTCTTTACCTTCCACTCAAAGGGCGACAGGCAAGTAAGAACACAAGATGGTTTTGTGCTCAAATGACTGGATAAACAAAGCCCTGTAGAGTATTTCTACTTCAGGTATTGTCAGATTTTTTTAAAAAATGAATTTCTAGGAGGGACCTGTAGTATGGAACATTCCCTAAATTTATTTGGTCTTAAAATGTCTTTTTTTTTTTTTTTGGCATTTTGAGGAGCTAAAAATCAGCACAATACATTTTTGGAAAGAATTGGGGTAGGTTACTTTCCCTGTATTTTTACAATTTAGCTAATGCCATTATCTTGTTGCTTTAGTAAACTGACTTATTAGTGAGGGGAAAATTATTATATTTTTCAGGTTTCAAGTATATTTTAGAGTAACTACCAGGAGTTGTGGTTCCAAGACAGAAGAGCATTATCTTAGGGCTATTCTACTGTTCTCTTCACCTTGATACCCCCCCCCCATTCTCAAAAACCATGAGTATACCTCAAAGTAGGACACAAAATTGATACAGCTGCATGCTACCATCAGGGGACAGGTGTGTGAGTATTGTATGCAAGTAATTTGTAGTTAGGCCTTCTTAATGAAATCACAAAATAATTTATGCAAAGTGAACATATCCTCCACTTCTATTTGAGTGATTTAGGGAGGTGTTTTTCCCTTTCAGTTAACACATGCCATTTGTTATGCTCATGGAATCTACATACATCTAGAGTCAGAATCTAGTAGTAAAAGTACAGTACAGATTTTTGGTACTGAAGATTTAAGTCCAAAACTTCATACCAGGTTCAATTCCCAGCTCCTTTAAATTTTTATTTTTATTATTTTGAAACAGGAGTTCACTAAGTTCTTGCTCAATCCACAATGCAATAGAATTTGCAATTCTCCAATCTGAGCCTCCCATAGTGCTGGGATCACAGGTCTACCATCATGTTTATTTTCAGCTGCAAATTCTAAATCTGTTCTAATAAATTTAAAAATTATTTTCTTTTTGACCGCCCATTCAACCTTTTACTCATATTACCCTTCCATTTATTTCTGCTACGTTCTTTCCAAGTTCAGCAGGAGGAGGACAGCTCTGCAAAGAGTTCTAGGGACATATTCTGAACTCAGGAGCAAACTTGGTATGTTGCACTTGGAACTGGGCATGTGTTGTAATTCCTTCCAAAGACGAGCACTTGGACCACTGCATGCAAACAGCCAGAACTCAACAATGACATGCTTAAACATGTTGAAGCATAGAATAATCTGAAAGATTTTTCTTAAAGAGTAGAGCTTCAATGTCCCCTGGTCTTTTAAGACCATCTAGATAAATGGGGTTCAATATGGAGTTAAAGGATTTAATATTTGACCCACTGGTTTTTGTTCTTGCTTTGACTCAATTCCTTTCATTCTCCCACTCCTACTATCTTCAGGAATGTTTACCCCTTTTGTTTTGGAAGTACTTCAGTTTCTTTTTTGACATTTAATAGTATGCGTAGCTTAGAGTTGGCCTGAGTCTTGGAAGAGACTTTAGACTCAGACTCTTCATTATGGCTGAAGTTTTTAAAACCTTGGTAACTATTAGAAATGAATTAAATACATTCTATATAATGAGAAGTGTGGAAGGCATGTTGTATCTGAAGCCTCCCAGGGAACTCATGTTCAAAGGTGCGGTTTTTGAAAAGCAATTTGATCATGGGATCACTGTGTTTATCAGTGAATAAACTTATTCATGAGTTCATAGCTGAATATGTTGTTAGTAAGTAGCACATGGTTGAAAGAGGTAGGTACTGGGGAAAGGCTTCTGGGACCTCTTCCTTTCCTATTTTCTTCCTTGCTGTCATGAGGGGAACACTTTTCCCTTTCCACATCCTTCTATCATGTTCTTTCTCTCTGGAGAGAGCTGACCATGGACTTTATCCTCTGAAACATGGGCCAAACTAAAAGTCTGCTTCTTTAGATTGTGAATAGTAAGCACCTTGTCCCAGTAATCAGAAAACTAACACAAATGTTTAATAAATATTGTTGGAACAACAGAGAGAGAGAGAGAGAGAGAGAGAGAGAGAGAGAGAGACGAGACAGAGACAGACAGAGAAAAAGAAAGAAAGAAAGAAAGAAAGAAAGAAAGAAAGAAAGAAAGAAAGAAAGAAAGAAAGAAAGAAAGAAAGAGAAAGAAAAGAAAGAAATGAGAATAATCCATGAATAATAACAAAGTGCAAATGTTTATGATAGAACATAAGTGATGTTCTAGAGGTTCTCAACATTTATTATATAGTACAATCATTTACAGAATTGAAAACCAAACAAAACAGTTAGAACTCCTAACTCTTCCTAAGATACAGTGATTTCATTGATCAGAGATATGGATTAGTTATCAAAATTTCTATGCTCCCATGCTAATACTACATGCTCCCACATGATCTCATTCTCCAAATCATCTATAAATGAATAAAAGAAAAGCTATTTAATTGCAATGGCATGCATCTTAGAAAGTCTTATCAGTCAAATCCAAGTCCCATTCAAAATGATAATCATTTGCTTATTTATTCACTGGGGACACCATGAGATTACTAACTGTATGTATACATGGAGACAAAGCCCATATACCAACTTTCAAGAAAAATCTGAAAGGAACTTATTTCTTTGATGATATCAGTGATATGATAGTTGCTTTATTTTTAGCTTCTTAAAATGTGGGATAAGTTTCTCTTCTGTTTCAAGCAGATGTTGAAGCATTCTATAAGTTATAAACAAAATCATTTGAAATGTTTCTGCAAGCACATTGTAGGGGTTACATTATCTACTTTTATGAATGGAGTGGCAAAGCTGAAGTCAGACATCCAATTAGGAGGCTATTGTAATTGTCCCAGTGAGATATGAGTGTGCTGTTTTAAAATGATGCTGGTACAAGTGAAAAAACAGACCCCATTTTTTTAGGAACCTGGAATTACTCTAAAGAGATAATTTTTTTTAAACCTCATGATTGCTAGTAAAACTTTTAGCTTTCTGTTGTGGTTACTCAGCAAATGGTACTGTATTTGTTCTGTCATCATTAGTATTGGTCAAACCTGGAGGCAAAAATCTTGCTCGGTCATTGACATTGCTCTGGTGGAAAGGTTTAATAAGTAAAGCAGAGACAGTTTTACAAATTGTGTTTTTTGAATTAAAGGTTTTCCCCTGGAATGCTTTCTGCCACTAAGAGGGCTTGAAAGCTGAAGGCCCAGACAGGGAGATGATTTACTAGTTTGGGTCTTCTAAGGGAGAATGCAAAACAATCACAAATGTTACAAAATAATTATTTTATTTCTATAGCTGGAGCTCAAATAAGTACAGTGTAGCATATGTACATAGTTTTACAATTGAATTATTTTGTTCTATGTCCATGTTGCATTATGGACCACTCAACCCATATTAGTTTAATGGTGCTCTATAGGCAGAATTGTTTGCCCATCAAAACAGGGAAAGAATGCAAAAGCAAATAAACACTACTTTTTTTAGAATGTTAGGTTTAAGACTGTCTTTCATAGTGTTAATCTTAAGGTTATTTTAAGACTTGGAAAATTTTGAAAAGTGAGGTTTCCCAGGCCCGCCCCCCCAAAAAAAAAATTTGTGGGATTCACCTTACTTTTTGGTTGAATATTTCTTGAATGGTTGTAAACTTACACACACAAAGTGGAAAGAGCAGAGCATTGGTATATCCCTTTCCCAGGCCATTGTACATGGATTGCCTTCTTCAATAGCAATATTCCACACCTATACTGACCATTTGCTATTACTGGTGAATCTACGTTGGCCTATCATTATCAGCCAGAGTCTGTAATCTACAATAGGGTTCATGGAAGGAGACTTGAATATACATTTTCCATCTAAACAGAAAGAGAAGCAGAAGCCAAATATGTAATGAGTTTATCTAGTTATATATTAGAGCAGGAGTCATTGTTTATTACTCCTAAAGAATCTATTTTATCGGGTCGGTAAATATATAATGAAATGTGTCTATCATCTAACATGCATAATGTTTTTACTGCCCTAAAATTTCTGTGTTTTACTTGTTCATCATTCCATCCCTGGTAACTGCTATTTATTTTTGTCTTTATAATTTTGGCCTTTCTAGCATGTCATATACTTGGAATTACACAGTATGTATTCTTTTTATATTGGTTTCTTTAACTTCATAATATTTATTTGTTTTCTTCCATGTTTTTTCATGGCTTGATAATTCATTCCTTGTGAGTGCTGAATAGTATTCCATTGTGTAGATGTAGCAGTTTTTAATCCATTCACCTGCTAAAGGGCTTCTTGACTGCCTCTAAGTTTTCTCAATTATGAATGAAGGTGTTTATAAATTTCTATGTATAGGTCCTAGTGTGGGCATAAGTTTTGACTCTGTTGGATAAATGCCAACAAGTATAATTGCTAGACTGTATAATAAACATTCTGTGTAGTTTTGTAAGAAATTGTTAATTTGCCTTCCAAAGTAGGTGTACTTTTTACTTTCCACTAGTCATAGATAACACTTTCATATTTCTCTGCCCTTACTCGCCTTTGTGTAGTGGACGCTTTGGTCATTCCGATAGGTATGTAGAGATAACTGATCATTGCTTCAGTTTACATTTCCCTGATGGAAAAGAATTTATTTCATATGCTTATCTGCCATCTGAATTTCTGGCGATTTCTTCCTTCAAATCTTTACCCCCATTTTCAAAAAAAATTATTATTGAATTTTAAGAGTTCTTTGTATATTTTGGTTAAGGACCTTTATCAGTCTTGTCTTTTATAAATGTTTCTCCCAATTTTGAGTTGTCTTTTCATTCTTATGACAGTTACAGTATGCTTTTATCTATAGAATTAGAAAAAGGGAGACACCAGGGCCTTAGCAATTGAATTTAGAAAACACATTATCTTCTATTTTGCAGGTTTCATCTGAGGTAGAAAACTGACCTGTCTTGACTTCCCCTGTCATAATAATTCTAGTGAAATCAAGTGAAAGAGACTAGGAAGTCTTAACAAATTTACCGAGAGTCAGGAGATGTGCGTCAGTGCTTTGAGCAGGAAAAGCACAAACTACATATGTAAAGATTTTATCTAACAGTTCCACAGAACTGGGAACATTGCTTATTGGTCTTACTGAATCTGTGTTACAGATTTTCCCCTTGAACATGAAGGTTTAAACAATCTAGGTCACATTGTTAAAGTTCAGATTTTTGTTAGACACATCAAAGTTTTTACTGTAGTATTTTCAGGCCTGTTTCATTTACTCTTAATTTTTACTTTTAGAAATTTACCATTGTTTTTCCTTTTAGAAATCCTTTTCCTTCTAAAATAATTTACCTTGATGAGCAACATCTATTTCAATGTGAATGTCATGTTTCTGAATTCTGTTTCTTACAGTGGAACAACAACAACCATAACGAATGTTGTTTACCCAGACGATTATAGACTAAATGAACTTCTTGGCCCGCTAACAATCACTGAGATTATAGAGAGGAATAAAGAAACAACTAGCTTCCTGCCTCTTTGAAGAATCAAATCTGTGGTTTATATGTTGTTTTGCCACTTTCACTGGCTATAGATAATCAACATTATGCATGATAATAATAAATAGAGGCACTATTTTAAAACACATAAGGGAACACTGCTCAGGAGCATGGAAAATACAGCATTTTGTGCTGGTTTTTTTTTTTTTTTCCCCTTTTTGAGACAGGGTCTTGCTTTGTAGTTCAGGCTGGCTCTGAGCTCACTATGTAGTCCAGGCAAGCCTTGAACTCAGCAATCCTCCTGTCTCTGCTTCCCGAGTGCTGGGATTACAGGCGTGAGCCACCACACCTGGCGGCTTATTTTGTGCTGTTTTATGTGACTTGCATTTTTAACTAACTATAATTTAAAAACAAATTACCTCACGTGACTTGACTGTGGTCAGATATGTTCTTCTTACATAACTGAAAGAGAAAGGGAGATGCTCTTATCCCATATTGATTCTGAATTTCTTTTTCTTTTTATTTTGGAGTGGAAAAAAGAATAGAGCTAACATCATTGGAAGACATAAGTCATTGGTAAGAGTTACTGCAGATACCACTATAATCTTTGACATTCTTGGGAACACTCTCTTCAGAATAGTTGTGGACCTAAAGGTGATTCCCCCATTGTGATTACACAAAGAAAACCCAGAAGCTGTGGCTAGAATTCAGGAATTCTTTAGCTGGCTTAGTTCTGAACTGAATGTGAGCTTTCAAAAAATATATTCTCCCTTAGTACACTTCACTGTATCTGATTATAAAGTGGGGATAATGAAATCTGGATTACCATTGTTGATATGAGGGAAAATGATGTAATAAATGCGAATCATTTGGGGTCATATAGCGTTATTTGAAACTTCAATGATGAATCAAAATGCAAGAAAATTGTTACTGGTTCAGCCTTATATTCTTATGTGATAGTCTACAGTAGTCACCACTTGGCAGTCGGGTTGGCACTGAGTGCCCAGAGCAGTAGTGGTATTGAGGACTCACTTGTGCTTCACATAATACTGCTATAATCTAGGAACTTCAGAATTAGGAATTGTACCCAGCTATTCCCCTACCCAATTAACATCTGTCCCAGAACTTCCCACTGTGTCCTTTGTTGGAATAGGATCCTTAAGTTATTAGTTAAGAGCAGATCATATTGGAGCAGGATGGACTTAGTCCAATATTATGGATGTCTTCATAACAAGGGGAAGAGACAGAGACAGACAGAGAAGACCATAGAAGATACAGACATGAAGAGGGAAGGTGGCCCTATGATAATGAAGACAAAAACTGAGTTATTCATGGATGAGTTATTCATGGACTCAGAAACTGAGTTATTCATGGCATCTATCAAAAGCCAAGAGAGATCCTGTGGTCCTCTTCTTGTATTTTAGAACAGGAACTTCCAAAATATGGAGACAGTTGATTTGTGTTATTTTAAACCACTCATTTTATGGTATTTTGTAGGGACTTGTACAGGGGTCACCATCATGGAGGGCCTTGTCTAGATTTTAGAAGCCAGATAGAGAGATGATGATCACTTCTTGGCCTTTTGGCTAAGATATAGTGCAGATAGAGAGATGAGCTGAGAGCCAGGGAGATCCAAGAGAGATACCCACTAAGACTTCTTGGCAGCGACTTCTTCCAATTATCAGTGCTGATGCCAGTTTCTCTTAGTCTGATGCCCAAGTGACTTTAATGGACTGAAATGAGTTTGACTCATTCTGAGGAGGGAAACATTTAAACAAAAGCACAGGGACCTTGCTTTGTATTGCTTGGTCATAGAGCTTCTCTCCCTTGCCACAGAGAGCTCCACGTGAACATGGTACATGACATCATTCTGGGCTTTACTTCCCACACCATTTTTCTAGATCTAATCTTGGAAAGTTGACATTGCCAAGAATTATCCATGGTTGGCCTATATTTTAATGCCCTATGGCCACCATAACACATCTCCCGTTTGGTAGTTTAAAGGAAGACAAATTGTTACTCAGTTCTGCATGTGAGAATCCATTATGGATTGCAATGATCTAAAATCTAACGTGTTAACATCCTGCATCCCCATGTAAGAGTGCCATAAGTAACTGTGCTTCCTATTCATCTGGGTTCGTGGCAAAATGTACATTTTTATATCTGAAAGGTGGAGATCTCTGATTTTCTTCCCCTGTCTGTAAACAAAGAGCAATTGCCAATTTTTGGAGGCCACCATGTTGGGTCAGGGCCAATTTTTTCTATCCTCAAAACTACCGACAGCTGATTGTGTCACCTTTTTCAGAAGTTTTTATAACCCATTATTTCCTCTCCCTGTCTATTTTTGAAGACCCACATAAGTAGATTGAGTCCATCCAGGTAATCCAGGATTAGCTTGCTTTCTTGGAGTCAGATGGTCAGCGACCTCCATTCTGTCTGTAACCTTATGTTTCTCTGCTACATAATCTGGCATCTCCATTGGTTCAGGAGATTTGGATGTGACTGTCTCTGGGAAACCATTATTTTGCCTCCCATGGCTTGTCTGCAGCAGAGCAACATGACTTCCTTCCAGAACTGAAGAATCTAGAAGATAAACAGTGAGACAAAAATAAGCTTTATGAAAGCATGAGAATTCTCAATACAAGCAAAAAGATAAAGCTAAGCCATATATGATATGTGCAGTAGAATTTTTTTAAAAGTCTATCTGTTTATGAACTTGACTTGAAAATTAAAAGTTAAATCTATTTAATGAAAAATATTTCACTATTATGAGCATCTAATGTATCTTGAAAGGCAAGAAATGATAAAGTCCATTATGGGCACTGGAGAATTTGCTTTTGTATTCTTAGGACTGTTTTTTGGCTTTAACATTGAAAATATTAAATATAAACCTCTCTTCACTGAACCTCAATAGAATGGGAATTATTTTAACTTAAAATTTTCTTATTTATTTGTATCCACTTACCACTAGAACTGTTTCATATAATGCATTTATTAAGTCATTTACATATCTCCTTCTAGTTTGCTGCTTCTTATAAACAGCCCATGAATCACATTATTGATAAGGCCCTGTGATACATCGGCATGGCTTCTTGTGTTGGTTTCATCTCTCTCTCTCTTTTTTATTTTATTTTATTTTTTTGAGACAGGGTCTCGCTTTGTAGTTCAGGCTGGCCCTGAGCTCACTATGTAGCTCAGGCAAGCCTCGAACTCAGCAATCCTCCTGCCTCTGCCTCACGAGTGCTGGGATTACAGGCGTGAGCCACCACACCCAGCACTGTGGTATGTGGTGTTGATTGCTGGTGGGCTTGAGTCTCCATGCCCAGCATTGTATGTGGTTACAGGGGATTGAACTCAGGACCTTGCGCTTGCGAGGCAGGTGCCAGAACCACTGAGCTAACCCTCCAGCCCGGTCTCATCTCTCTTTAATGACTTTACCACTGAATATGGACATTTAACTCTTTCTAGTGGTCTAATGCATATGGTAGTTATATTCTGGTTTTCTTTCTTATATGCATTTAAAATTTAAAATTTTAAAATAAAATGTATTTTAAAAAACATATTTGAAGGGATTTATCCATTCCAGTAACAAGTATCACTGAGCACCTGCTATGTATTAGTGCTCTTTCTAGGCTCTCAGAATATACAGTGGATACACATTCTCAAGTTGAAGTCATTACTGTCACCCCACCAGCTTTATTAAGTCTGCCCTCACTTTTTTTTAATGGAATTCTTTATTGGTACAATCTCACAATCACATATAACATTGAGGAATTTGTACCAGTATATGACACAAGTCAATTCTCATTTTTACCCATATCCCTACCCACCCACACCTCCCCACCCCCTTTATACATACTCTTTTATTTTCTTTCTGAATCATATTTATTCCTTCCCCTCATTACATTCCCACACCAAATTTCCTATGGAAATTTCCCACTCTATAAAGACTGTCATGCTTTCTAGAGCTCATTTGCATCTACAGGTGTTCATATCAAAGAGAAGATCTGGTATTTACCTATCTTTGATCTATCTTACTTATTAGTACACCCTCCAGGTGTCTCCATTTGCACATAAATGAATTGATCTTTTCATTCTTTATGGTGGAATAATACTCCATTTTATAAACAAACCACTTCTTTATTTAGTCTCTAGTTGATGGGCATTTGGTTTGTTTCCAAGATTGAGCTATCACGAACTGAGCTGTTATGAACAAGTGTGTACACCTGTCTTTCCAATATGATTTTTAAAAATTCTTTTGGGTATATTCCTAGTAGGGGCATAGCAGGGTCAAATGGGACCCCTAGTCCTAGTTTTCTGAGAAATCTCCACACAGATCTCCACAATCGTTGCACAAGTCTGCAGTCCCACCAACAGTGGAGAAGGGTTCCCCTCACCCCCACAGCCACGCCAGCATTTATTGTTGGTTGATTTTGTGATAGCGGCCATTCTTTGTGGAATGAGATGAAATCTTAGTGTTGTTTTCATTTACATCTCTCAGATGACCAGTGATGTTGAACATTTCTTCATATGCTTCTTGGCTGCTTTGACTTTTACCTCTGAGACGTATCTCTTCATTTCAGATGCCCATTTTTGAATTGGATCTTTAAACTTGGGGAGGCTGATCCGTTTAAGTTCTTTATATATTGTACATAATAGCCCTTTGTCTGATAAGCAACTAGTAAAGATTTTTTCCCATGTTGTTGGTTGTCTTTTAGCAGTGCCAGTGATTTCTTTTGTTGTTCACAAGCTTTTAAGTAGGATGAGATCCCATTTGTTGATTGTTACTGCTAGTTCTTGTGCTATAGAGGTTTTATTCTTAAAGTCTCTGCTTAAGCCAATGTCTCTAAGAGTTTTACCTAACCTGTTTTCCAGCAGGTTTATTGTTTCTGTTTTAATGTTTAAGTCTCATATCCATTGTGAGTTTAGTTTTGTGCATGGTGAAAGAGATAGGTCTAGCTTTAGCTTTTGACAGGTTAAAACCCAGTTTTTCCAGCACCATTTGTTAAAGAGGCTGTCTTTCCTCCATTGGGGATGTTTGGGTCCTTTGTCAAAGATAAGGTGGTTTAGTGTATCCAGGGTTGTTTCTGGGTCTTCTAATCTATTCCACTGGTCCTCGGGTCTGTTACTTTGCCATTACCATGCAATTTTTTTCACAGTGGCTTTATAGTACAGTTTTAGACTGGGGATTGTAATACTCCCTACCATGTCGTGGTTGCTTAGAATTGCTTTTGCTATTCTAGGTTTCTTGTGTTTCCAGGTGAATTTTTGTATTATTTTCTCTAGCTCTGTGAAGTATACTGTTGGAATTTCAATTGGAATTGCACTAAATCTGTATAGTAGTTGTGGGAGTATACCCATTTTGACGATGTTGGTTCTCCCTACCCAGGAACAAGGGCTATCTTTCTACTTTCTGGTTTCCTTTTCTATCTCAGTTTTCAGAGTCCTATAGTTTTCAGAGTAGAGGTCTTTCACTTCCTTGGTTAGGTTGATTCCTAGACATTTCATTTTTCTGGGTGCTACTGTGTAAGGGATTGCCTCCCCAATTTCTCTTTCAGTGAGTCTGTTGTTTGTGTAGACAAAGGCTGTTGATTTTTGAGCACTGACCTTGTATCCAGCAACACTACCAAATTTGGTAATTAAGTCTACCAGTCTTTTGGTTGAGTTTATAGGATCCTCTAGATAGAGTATCATATCATCAGCAAATAATGCCAGTTTAACTTCTTCCTTTCCTATCTTTATTCCTTTTATATGTTTGTCCTGCCTGATTGCTATGGCTAATGTTTCCAGCACTATATTGAACAAGAGTGGTGACAACGAGTATCCTTGTCTCCTTCCTGTTCTTAGTGTAAAAGGTTTCATTTTTTGCCCATTGAGTATGATGCTGGCTGTTGGTTTCTCATAAATAGCTTGTATTAAATTGAGATAAAATCCATTGATTCCAATTCTCTATAGGGTTTTGATCATAAATGAGTGTTGAATTTTGTTAAATGCTTTTTCTGCATCTATTACGGTAATCATATAGTTTTTGTCTTTGAGTCTGTTAATATAGTGTATTACATTGATTGATTTACATATGTTGAACCAGCCTTGCATCCCTGGGATAAATCCGACTTGATCAGGGTGTATGATTTTCTTGATAACTCTGTATTCTGTTTGCCAGTATCTTATTGAGAATTTTTGCATCAATGTTCATTAGAGGGATTGGCCTGTAGATTTCTTTTTTGGTGGGATCTTTCCCTGCCTTTGGAATCAAGGTGATGGTTGCTTCAAGGAATGATTTGGGGAGTACTGCTTCCCTTTCGATTTCATTACAGAGATTGAGAAGTACTGGTATCAATGATTCTTTAAAAGTTTTGTAGAATTCAGCAGTGAATCCTTCAGGACCAGGGCTTTTCTTTGTTGGTAGGTTTTTTATTACATTTTCAATTTCCCAGATTGATATTGAGTTGTTTAACATTTTTATATCCTCTTCATTCAGCTTTGGAAGTTCATATGTGTCTAGGCATCTATCCATTTCTTCTAGATTTTCCATCTTCTTGGAGTATAGATTTTCAAAGTATGTGTTTATTATCCTTTGGACTTCCTCTGGGTCTGTGCTCATTTCTCCATTTTCATTCATTATAGCATGGACTTGAGCCTTTTCCTTCTTTTGTTTGATAAGGTTGGCTAAGGGTCTGTGAATCTTATTTATCTTTTCAAAGAACCAACTCTTTGATTCATTGCTCCTTTGTATTGATCTCTTTGTCTCCGTTGCATTAATTTCTGCTCTGATCCTTATAATTTCCTCTCTAGTTTATGCTTTGGGTTTGTTTTGCTCCTCTTTTTTAATTGTGTAAGGTTCATCATTAGATGGTTTATTTCAGTTTGCTCTATTTTCTGAGTGTAAGCATTCACTAGTATGAATTTCCCTTGCAAAATTGTTTTAATTGTGTCCCATAAATTCCAGTATATTGTGCTGGGGTTGTCGTTTAGTTGTAGAAATTGTTTAATTCCTTCTTTAATTTCTTTTGTTGCCCATTGGTTGGTTAACAGGGTGTTATTCAATTTCTATGTGTTTGTGAGGATATTGGAATTTCTTCTGCTATTCAGCTCCAGTTTCAAGGCACTATGGTCTGTTAGTATGCAGGGGATAACTTTGATTCCTTTGCATTTACTTAAGCTTGTTCTGTGGACTAGAATGTGATCAGTCTATTTTGGCGAATGATCCATGAGTAGCTGAGAAGAAGGTAAATTCTCGCTTTGAAAGGTGAAAAATTCTGAAGGCATCTAATAAGTCCATTTGCTCAAAAGTTGTATTTAGCTCAAGTGTTTCCTTATTGATTCTTTGTCCAGTTGATCTGTCAATTTGTGACAGTGGAGTATTAAAATCTCCTACTACTAATGTATTCATGGTTAACTGGCTTTTCGTGTCCAGTAATGTTTGTTTTATATAGTTGGGTGCATTAGAGTTTGGTGCATAAATATTTATGATTGTTATTTCTTCCTCTTCGATAGTTCCCTGTACGAGAATATAGTGACCTTCTTTATCTCATTTAATCAGTTTGGGTTTGAAATCTATTTTATCTGCAAGCAAGGTAGCCACTCCTGCTTTTTTGCAGTTTGCTGTGGCATGGAGGATTGTTTTCCAACTTTTTATTTTCAGTCTATGGGTTTCCTTCTGAATTAGGTGTGTTTCCTGTATGCAGCAGATTGTAAGGTCTTACTTCTTGATCCATTCTGCTAGTCTGTGTCTTTTAATTGGCCCATTGAGTCCACTGACATTAGTGGTTATGAGTGATATGGACATATTCAGAGCTGCCATGTTTCCCTGTTCTTGGTTCTTTTCTTTTTTGGTTTTCTCCTTTTCTATTTAGTTTCTTGTTTGCCCCAATGAATTCACTCTCCTGGGTCTTGTGGGTATGGAATTTTCTGTGTTTTTTTCCAAGATGTTCTGTAGAATGTTGTGGAGTGCAGGTTTCATATTTGCAAAGTTTTTCAGGTGTTCTTTATCATGGAAGTATCTTATTTTCCCGTCTATTCTGAAAGATAGTTTTGCCGGATACAACAGTCTAGTTTGGAGTGTTTTTTCCTGCAGTGCTTGAAATACTTCTCTCCACGCTCTCCTTGCGTTGAGTGTTTGTGTTAAAAAGTCTGTTGTGATCCTAATGGGCTTCCCGTTTTATATGATTTTCTTCCTTTCTTTCACTGCTTTCAGAAGTTTTTGTTGTGCATCTGGAACCTTGATAATTATATGTCCAGGTGTAGATATTTTTATGTCACAGCATTTTGGAGTCCGATAGGCCTCATTTATCTATATGTCCATTTCTTTTCCTGTGAAGTTTTCTGTTGTTATCACTGACAATAGCTTTTTTATGTCTTTTTCTCTGTCTCCTGTTTCCTCAGTGATTCCAATCAGTCTTACATTATTTTTCTTTGAGTCATGTAGAAGCTGTTGAATTGATTTCTCATGCTTCCTTGCTCTTTTCCATAGATTATATCTTTCCTGCTTGTTGGCTGCTATGCTGTCCTCTAGGTCTGAGATTTGGTTTTCTGCTTCATTCATCCTACTTTGCAAGCTTTCATTCTCCTTCATCATTCCCTGGAGCTCTTCTTGAAACTGTTTAAAAGGTTCCATTGCTTCTGCTATCTTGGATTCTATCATCTTGCTGATCTCTTCTTTAATGTTTTCTTTTGCTGTGGACAGTACCCCTGTTTTGATCTCAGAGATGAGTTCTGATTTCCATTTTACTGGATCCGCTTTAGTTAACATCTCCAAGAGTCCTCGTGTTTGAGTTTCAGTTTGCCCTGTTTCCTTTTTCTCTGCCTTTCCCTATGGTGGTGATCTTTGCACCTGTTTTTTTGTATATTTTCTCTTTTCTACTCTTTCATTGTTACTAATGCTCTTCTTTGCCTGATGACAGGGCAATGTTTGTTGCAGGTCTCTATTATCTGGGGCCCTTTGGATGTGGCGTCTTCCTGGGGTGACCTCCTTGTATCTGTAATGACCCTTGAGAGTTCTCAGTTCTGACACATCATGGGAGGTATTTGAGCAGAACAATCACATCATGTTTGTTGCCAGAATACAATAAATGCCAATTTCAGTATTAAATTCAGTAAATAAAATAAAAAGTTTTGTTACATTCTATTCTGAAGACTGAGCTTATGAGTTACCTCTATGTCCATATGCCAAAATTTAGCATTAATCAGCAATGTGTATACAACATGCAGATCGTAAATGTATCCTCATACCCTTTCAGGGTAAGAGGTCACTGGGGAATCAGCAAGGTAGGGAGACAGGAGGAGAGTGAAATAGGGTTAGCAGATTTATGAAGGTCACCTATAGTCTAGAACGTCATATATGCCAGTGGGTAATAGAGGATAAAAGGGCGTATGTAAAACAGTACCAACTGTATGCTGTAAGACCTTTGGAGACTTTGCACACCTTATAATAGTACAGGAGAAGAAATGGGACAGCCTAAGAGTCTTTTACTTCTAGGTATTGCTTCTGACAGGAAGATAGAAGAAGGTGTGGGGACAGGAGGTGAATAGAGGGATCTAGGAGAAGATGGCAAAATAGAAGGTAGATTCCCTTTTTTTTTTTTTTTTAAATTTTGCCTGGTCTCAGCATAGCTGCAGTGTGGAGGGATGCAGGAAATGGCTCCAGCTCCTCTCGGACCTGGGTTCTCAGAACGCAGCTCCAGGGTGGGGTTGGGCCTGGCCCGAGGGCCTCAATCCTCCGTGGTGGGGATGGCGTCTGGGGTCCGTACCTGACTCCTCACTGTACAGCTCCAGGGTGGAGCGGGCGAGTGAGCAGGCCTCAGTGCTATGCTGCGGAAAATGGAAAGTTGCCCGGGGTAGCTTAGTCCACGCCGCTGCATGGTGCAGTGGGCCAGTGGGCGCGCCTCAGTACTCCACCACTGAGAAAAAAATGGCACTATGACGTACAGTCAAGTGCTAGGACTTTTCCAATTTTATAACAAAATTTTTCCCCTCCTCTCTCCTCTCATCCCCAAGCTGCTGTTTAAGGCTTCCTGCAGGTAAAGCTCATGTTGTGCAGAACTTCAAATTACTTCTTTTCCCCTCCCATTCTCTAGAAATTCAAAACCTCAGACACTGGTAGAAATGCCAAGAACAAAATGATTTTGTGCCTACTTTGCAAGGGGATTTTCTCTCTGTCTGATCTTGCCCTCACTATCTTTATGTTCATGTTTGCCCACATACATGTGGGTGCATCCTTATCTCAGAATCCATATATTCTTTAAACTCTTTGTATTATCTACGTTCTATGTACTGAGTCTCATTTGGCTGTAACTCAACTTATTCACTGCCTTTGGAAAATGAATGATGAAGAAAATGCCACCAAAGGATTTGATTCGGCAGCTCTGTACATGTTTAGTCATCATCCTGAGGTTTCATTTTAACTGAAAGGATTGAACTTCTATAGTTGGGATTAGAGTCACTCTCATCAGACGATGGACAACACCATGACTATAGAGCGATATATGTTTTGTTAGAGGCTCTTCTGGGTTCCTTTCCGATTTATCCTTTTCAGTTCCCTACACTCTTCTGTCAAATGGCTAGGCTTTCCCTGATATGTAATGTGACAGTTAAAAGCAGATGCCAGTGACATCTTTCTGCAAAGCAATAAAAAGACCATTTTTCAGATAGATTTAGGTGAATCAAAGGAAATGGGATATTGACATTAAAGGAAGAGGAAAGTTCATACTTTAGAAAGACCTATGGATTTCGATCCACTTGGCTTCTCATGCATTTCATTTATCAAATTAATATGCCTATAAGATGAACATTTATTCCATGAAAGTCATACTGGCGAGTTCCCAGAACATGTATCATTTCCTGAGATAACAGAAACATTCCTTGAAGAATTAGCCATGTAACATCCCCTTAAGCTCTCAGTTGCATTTATTTTCCTGATAACGGTTTTTAATCTAAAATTCACAGAGGTGCAGAGGAAGAATGGATACTTGGAAGACAATTGTTTTGAGCAACTCTAATACACATAAGAGTGGGCATTAAATTTAAATATAATGATAAAATAAAATATTTTTGTTTTCTGCCAATAGAATATTTGACTAATATACATGTTTAGCCTCAAACTGCCTCATCAAAAGTAGCTTCTTATCCCATATCAGAGGACACTGAATTGTGTGTAGAACCAGGTTTTAGAAGTTGATATGAAAGGAAGCAGATAGTGAAAGACAGACAGAGAAACAGAGACAGAAAGAGGGAGAGAGTGAATTGATCTGTGCTTTGGTCTCATTAGCAGAGTACTTTAGCTTATCCCACTGGTTTGTACCTGGTACTGGACTGAGGTCTCCAAAGAGAGGAGCTTCATGCTTTGGAGTGGAGTCCGTAAAGTTTGAAAACTTTTCCTATTAAAAATTAGACAGACCTTGTGAATTGTGAATATACCATGTTTCTATGTAGACTACTCATGTGCTGAAGTTCACCTTTTTTCTTCTTTTAGAAGTAAGCAGTATTGGCATCCGTATTACTATCTTGGTGTGTTTTACTGTACTTTTGAAATGAGACCCCAGATGGAATTTTCGCCCCTGGGATGGAGCAAGGGGATCATCTGTTACAAGTCTCTCCTTACAGATTTGCAAAGTAAACCTCAGAGAAGATAAGGAAGAGTCTTAAAAATTGCACAGATATTTAGCAGACTGGGGACAAGTCACATAGAGATTCATTTTCACCATGATGCTTTTCTTTTCTTCCCTACATCGACATTATTATTGCATGAAGAGGCATCTCAATTATAGAATAACAGAATAATTCTTTCATATTAAGAGATCACCTCACATAGTTTGCTTTCTAATCTTCAGGAAGCATAGTATAAGTTTTCTCTTCCTTTCCAGTCGGTTTAATTATAATAAAATTTAACACCCAAAGACTTGAGCTCCCCTAGAAAGGAGCATCCATTGCCTTGAGAGGCTCAGCTTAGGCTTTTCCCATTTGTTTGATGTAAAGTGGGGTTGAAGCACAAATGGCCCTGGGAAACTCAATATGAAGTGGCATCCAACTCTAACCAGATGCTTTTATCTAATCACTGCAGTCCCTCAAGTCTCTGATAATTATCAATAAATTGGATGGCAGATAAATAGCAATGTCAGGAGAAAGAGAAGTGCTGGAAGCGCTCTAGGGGTGACTCTTGGGCTTGTCAGCAGGAGGGCCGAGTAAGGACAGATCCGGCCTGTTTGTCAGGAGCAGAGAGTGTGCTGGAGAAAACTAACTCCTGGGCAGGAGATGTGTCAGGAAGATGGATTACCCCAGGAAGCCAGGCCTGCTCTCCCCGTGGGCAGAGGCACACTCAGATATAATTTGCCAGCTGTCTGTCTTGTCCTAGAGTGTCTGTCTTTTTCTTTCTCTGTGCTGCCAGCAACCAGCCTGTGCTGTGTAGATGTGAGGCATCCTGAGCCTTGGAGAAGCTTAAAAGCTGCTTGACCAAGAAGGGAGGGGAAAACTCCTTGCAGGGATGAATATTCAGTGGGTACACTCTTCCTTCCAATCCGCAGTCCTGGCGACCCTGTGGGGAAACCTCTCCAAATGAGCACCTTACTAAAGTGCGGTCCTATGAGGCGAATGAGAACGGCTGATTACGTTCCCAGGGGTGAGCCATTCCAAGGCCCCAGTAACTAAATGAAGCATCCTGCTGTACTTTGTATCTGGACTTGACCAGCATGTTTCAGAGTAGCCTCTGAAAAAGGACAGGACTCTCAGGAAGGTCCCACAATAGACTAGAGATAGTTCAGTTTTCCCCTCCAGGGAATCAAAGGCCACTTTCCTGGGTAGGAATTTTGAAGCAAGAAGTCTGATGTGAAAACGGACACTCTCCGATCTGTGTTCAAGAGTCTGAGCCTCCCCTGGTCCCTTCCTGTTTCTGTAAAGCCACGGGACTGTCTGGCCAAGGATTCTACACAACACCCCAGCTTCACAAACTGAATCCAGGATGAAGATGAAGTGCTGGCTCTTTTATTCTCTGCAGGAGTAAGTGTGGCATGAATTTATCTTGCACGTTGTGATTAGCCACATAGAGCAAGAGCCACATATTGAAATTAGAAGCCTTGGGTCTCACCATCTTGTCTTGTTCAAAGTGTTTTAAATCTTTCATGGGGCCAGGTGCAGCCCAGTGCAGTACAAATTCACTGGCCTTGGGAATTATCAGTCTAACTAATTCAGGTCATGGAGCCAGCTTCTTTGATTCTGCCCTCGTCTTCCTGCTTTCTCTCAGGTACAGGATCTTGCCTTGAAACCAAGGGATTGGGCTCCTGTGCAGACCAGGATACTTGCTAATAATGTGAGCGTCCACAATGAGTATTTTTGAATCTCATTAACTTATCTCTAAAATGAAATAGCAATGGTTGCTCTATGTTTTCCCTTCACCTTAGCAGACAAGAGATATTGAGAGTGTTTAGATACTACGATGAGTACTGTAGGACAAGCTATGTTCACTTCAGGCATCCGGTTTGTATTTTAAAGTGTTACGAAGCAGTGTGGGTGAAGAGTCAAGCTGCAGCCCAGAATCCGCATCTTTATTGAAAAATGCCACCACTGCATTGAAACACAAACCCTGACTTTTCAGTTTAGAAGACACAACTCACACATTCACATCTTTTGTCTGGGAAGAAACACAAACAACATATCAGCTATAGGTTTCCCATCACTATTCTCGAATATTTTATGACTTTTAGCTAATTATATATAAGGAATTTCTCACTCTATGTACATAAGCAATGTTCACTTCAGTGCAGGTTGTCTAAAAGGAAGACCAATAATTCAGTTTCCTGGATTATGTCAGAGTGCTATAGTGATTCTATGATGTTTTATGTATCCTTACTATGTTGAATAAAAGAATGAGGTAGTAAAAAAAAAAAAAATGAGGTAAAATTCTGTCCTGAGGCTGAACAGAGAGCTCTTTGAACTTACCATATGGATCTAAGTAGACGGGCTGACAACCTTCCTTTAATGTGATGCCTTTCCTGACTGTGAAAGGCTGAGGAAGCATTTTTTTCTTCCAAGTTTCGGTGTAAGCCAAAGTGCTGTTGGTTAGTGTCACAGGGCGATGAGTGGGACGGAAGGGCCAGCCAGAGAGCCTCCCTATCTGCAGCCTGTAAGAGCGTCATAGTCAAGTGTGGTATGAAAAGGTCTCACTGTCTCCACAGAATGGTTGGCGCTCTTCTCTTGGCTGGATGGAGGTTGGCGATGCCTGTGTGTTTCTCCAGGCATCCTGCCCTGAGACGAGGCCTGCCGTGCAGCTCAGACCTGTGAAATAAGTGTCAAGGGAACACAATGATTAATCGGTCAATATGTTTTGACTTGTCTACTAACTTACCAAAGGAAAAGTAGCTTCTCCATCTTGTCATTTATTAGCAGCTACTTAGCTGGTTTCAGAAACATACCTTGATTTGAAGAGATAAGGCACACTGAAGGGACAAACTAACAGGCTGCTGATTTATAAACGATAGCGCTCTATTTGGAGCAACTAAAATTCTTCTCCCATTGGGAAGAAAAGGTTAAACTGGTGGTAGTCACTTGGGGGACAGGAGTTACTACATAGGAAAGTTGACATATTGGCTACTAAATAAAAACTAAAACAGAAACCTCTCAATGCTAAAAAATTAATTAGCTAATTTTTGAACTCAATGAAATCTATAAACACTTAGTGGAGTAATTAGAGGAAAAATGTAAAGAGTGTTTTATATACTCTAAGGTGGAAACAGAGTCTCAAAAACACTAAGTAATTTGGCTCGGGTCCCAGGGCAGGAGAGCAGTAGTAGCTGCATTGCACCCTGTGTTGCCTGCGCCTCTGGAGAGGGAACAGGGCCCTTTCATCTTGTGGCGTCTGGAGTCACCACCCTCGCTTCTCTTTCCACTCTCCTCTTAAATGTAGTTTTCACAAGGTATTTTAAGATCACTTTTAAGGCACAGCATTGATATCTTGGTTTCTACTGTCTTGAATTTGTATTCAAAAGAGAACTTTGTTCTTAAACGTTTAAAAATCAATCTCAGTGATACATTTCCAGGCAGATTTCCTTTCTCTTGCCAATGTTGTAGAAAAGATGCTTCCGCTTCCTATTTCTTGGCTAGTGAACGTCTTACTGTAAGAATCCCTCTCTGCACACTCCTTGCAGGTCTCTCACTGCCACTCATGTCTGCTTTTTAGCTGAAGAAGTTCTGTGTGAGTGTGAAATGCAGATGAGGGCAATCAGGTCTCGTGCCTCTGGGAATGAATTAACTGATAACCTGGGGTTGGTCACTGTCCCCATTAGCATCTCACTGATAATGCAAGTCAAGTGCAGCACCCAACTTCTCACTACCATGTAGTTGTCTTCTGGAACGTCATTAGGGACCGAACTTTCATATAAAATATGAATGTGTGACATAAATACCACACTTGGGTACTATTTAATATGCAACAAAATAAATATACAACAAAATATGCAACTATTTAATATGCAACAAAATAACATTGGAGTTGTATTTAGATAACTGAGATGGTGATTCTTTAAAGATAAATTACTTAAAATCTTTCCATCTTTCCTCTAGGGATCTCAAAGTACCTTCCTAAAATGAGCTCATTAATCCTCATGAATATTCTGTGACATAAATTTCATTACACATGTCCCCTGTGAAAGCAGAGGACCCTTTTAGCCAATAAATTCTCTTAAACTCTTTATTATTTTTTCTTCTAAGGCTAATACAGGTGGAATTTTGCCATCCTTAATTCACTTCTCACATTAATTCTTTCAACAAATAAGGTGAGAGTCAATTACATGGTCTGTGGTAGATTTAAAAAGATAAACAATAAAAATAGCTGGTACTTTCATCCCATAGAGTGTGGCACAACTCACTGTACTCATTCCAGTTAGACCAGCAAGATTCCTCTTCATGTACTGTCACTATATTACACAGGTCTCCATCTCACCTTGCCTTTGACATGGACAAACCTAGTCTGACTTGTAGTTCGATACTAAGGCCCTATAGTAGTTTCTAGCTACTTTGGTTGACATTTAGATAGACCCGGTCATTTTCTACTTTAGAAAACCCTTGGGGAAACTTTGGTTCTTTTGAAAATTGTAGTGTGAACAACTATGAAGATGAGCCTTGTGTTGCTCTTTGAAAGATGAGAGGAACCACCAAGAAACAGTTTTGAACTCTGTAGCTCAGTATTATTTGTTTGGACTTGTGTTTGTTTTAAATATTCTTTGGAACAAAACAATTCTAAAGTTGTTGGTGTTTGTCTTAGTGAAAGACCTGATAGGAAGGAATAATACAATACTCTCAATATGTGTCTTCAGTCTAGCATTAGATACACTAACACCTGAAGTTATATTGGTGGCCTGATGTAAAGAGAAAAGTTATTAGACTTCCATTTCCCAAGAAGACTTTCCCTTAAACATTAGTATTATGGTATGATCCTGTGAAAATAAAAGAGAACATATTCGGTGTCATATATAATTTTAAGAGAAAGCCATGGATGCACACAGAGAAGCTCTTTAATGCCACTCTCACTAAAATGTATCACATACAGTACACATTCCCAGTGATCAGTGTGATCATAATGTGTACCTAGAATGTCCCAATAAGCTTAATTTTAAAAATCTTGAAAAGAACCTACTTTCTATCTCTTAGATATCCATAATTAGTAAGTTTCTGAAAATTATTTTTTACTTGAATTCTTTATTGGTACATTTTATAGACAGCTCACCATCACACTCAACACTGGGGAATTTTTAAAGTATATGACATGAATTAATTCTCATTTTTACCTGTATCCCTACCCACCCCACAATCCCCCATGCCCTATATGGGCTTGAAAAATCTTTTAACAGGGCTGGGTATATAGCCAAGTAGTGGCTGTGCCTGCCTGGCAAGTGAAAGGTACTGAGCTCAATTCCTGGTACAGCCTATTTTTAAGAAAATCTTATAATAAATATATCCTTTTATGTTATTTAACTCACAGCTTCGAAATACATTTGACCATTCACTTGTGTAACCTCTGTAATAGAAGACTTGTTAAAATCCAGTTCCTGTAACCACACAGTAGCAAAAACCACACTAGAGGAAAATCCAATCTGAAATGAGGGAATGCAGAGCTAATCAGTTTGTTCATTTGTATTAATTAGTTATATTGTGTTTTATGCAAAATTCTTTTTGACATTTTACCAAATGCATTCATGAATTACTTAAATCATTTTTAAAGCGGAAGCCATTTTTGAACAGATATTAAATATGCTTTAAAATTACAAACTATAGTGATTTTCTCCTCTACGTTGTCTTCCAGTTCCGCAGTTCTTCTCTTCAATGTTTGGTGTTTGAAAAATAAATTTATATTCAACTGTTTGGGATGTTCTTATATTTTCTGAAAGGTAGTAGGGAGCAAATAACCTCTACTTTTGAGTGTCCAAAAAAAGCTACAGTACATGACAGTAGAAGATAATAATAAGAGGGAAACAGTGAGGATATATTGGCAACCTTTATTGCTTTTTGGTTTGCTGTGAGTTTTGACCATGAAGCAACCAGTGGGATTCTTACTGTATCACTGAAATGACCTTTATTTTCCACTACCTCAGAGTGAAGTCTGAAGTTTGAAAAATCTCTTCTTGTAATTTAAAAGAAGGTGCCCTCCTTTGTAGCTAATATATCTCATCTATATCTGATCCTATTCACCAGTGAGTTCTTTTATGTTATCATCATTTTACATCTGTTCCTCTGTCACCTATTTACTTTGTTCTCTATGGTAAGGACACTGTCAACATTGGTTGTGTTTGACTGAAAAGTCCACTGAGAGAAAAATAATTGTAAAAGAAAAACACAGGTCAAATGAAAGGTAAAGAAACATGGTGTATCATTAGTCCAGTCTGGGTGTGTATAAGCTGTATTCAAAAAGCATCAGGACATAGCAATCAGTTGTGGAAGTGCAACTCTGTCATAAACAAATGCCTAAGAATAAGGGTTAGACTCACACTCACCAGCTCTTCTTCCCTGATCCTCTCGGAGGAAGGAAGGGAAAGAACTGTCTAAGGAAGGGTCTATTCAGATAGTATGGAATTCTTTGGTTTTCCTTCATAAAGAGCTATGCCATCTAATTATTATTTGATGTGTAACAATCCCAAATACCACCTCTTTAAGGTAATAGTCTCTGAAATTCCCAACAATTACAGAAACTAGGCTAGTAGAAATTTGCTATGCATTTGACTCATCCAGAAAAAACACACATTGATATTGTCTTATGATGCCATGTGAAAAGTGGAAAAGTGCCTGGCTGAAGCTATGAAAGGGGAGATGTATTTATACACCTGCAATATTGACTTCCCACATTAGTGTCACATCTTGATACCGCATACCCACTTGCACTCTCCTTCCTATTCCCACAAATTTATCCAAGGAAACTCTCTCTGGGTTATTTCTAGGCCCCTAAATGTATGAGACAAAGAGAGAGAGTATCTAGAATTTGTCCACGCTTATGTGTGTACATTTGTAAATGAATCATAAACTGCTGATAGGTGCTGGATGCTGTTACTCTAATTTTCCTTTAATATACAAAACACTCAGTAGCTTAGAAGATAACGTTTTCAAACATAGGAAAACTCCCCTCTTCCCATCAGCACTGGTGATAGTAATAAACTACATATTAAGCATTACCTGGGGAAGAGAAATTTATATATACACCTCTTGGCCCAGAGGTTGCTTCTTCTTATTAAAGTGTGTTAATCTGTGTGTCATAAAATGTCACAAACCAAGATTTCTCCTCTTTCAATTATATTTGCTAGAAATTCACTGCTTGCAAACACTCGTGTGTGTGTGTGTAGATATATATGTAATTTGCTGTGTGCTAATTATACTGCAGGGTGGGTGTCACATGGGTGTTGTTATCTTCCTTTTTACTTGTAATGTTTTGTTAAATTTAGTGGAAGCTTGAAAAATTAATTAAAATCAAGTTGTGTCTCAACATTTCATTGCAATAGAAGAATGCAGAACAGGGGAAAAGAAAATAGCAATGAGCTGATTGGATGAGAATCAGATACTCGCTCTTAAAAAAAAGGATCAGGGCTTGTCCAGGTTCTATTTTGAGTATTGTAAGGGCTTAATAGCTAGCTGCAGTGATACATTTATTAAGATTACAAATTGCAAAATTGCTGGTTGAAGATAAAAAATAAGATGATAGCCAGCTTGCGATTTCAGGAACTGAGAGCTGTCGAAATTTAACACTACCTGAAAGAATGCAAATGAGTAGCACCAATGGGGGGAAAGAATAACTTGAGATATGCATGAGATGAAATGCCCAGAGAGGCGACAGGTTTGGGCACACAAATGGGTAGGCAAGGAGGCTGTTTTTGGCTTCTTTTATTCTCTTTCCCCTGGGAGATCAAAGAGAGACTGTTTCGTCCCTCATTTATTCATTCTACCAAGAATCACCTTTCTTTCACATGTCCATATTGAGTATCTGTCATAGCCTATGTATCAAGAGCTAAGAAGCAAAGAAATACAACCTATCCACCACCCCCTGGAGGAGTTCATTAAGACAATGAGAACTTTAATTCACAGACTAAAATCTTTATCCTGTTGTTTAACACAGGTCCGCTAAGCTCTGATCATCAGTTTTCTCATCTGTAAAATTGACATAATGATATGCCTTCCTCATGTGGTCATTGTGATGATCAAAAGCAGAGGTTTTCTTTTCCTTTCCATAATTTTTTTTTCTTTCCCCTGGGAACAAAGCTTGTGTATTTAGGGGCAGGGGAGTGTAGAGTGAGTAGAGGAAGGGGAAAGATAAGAATTAGTCATGTCATATACAGGTACAAATTTTCAATGTGGAATGTAATTATGATGTGTATATATAATGTGCCAATACATTAAATTAAAAAAATAAAATTTTAGGGGAGAAAAAAAAGCAGGCACTGATGGAAAGGTTCTCAGAATAGTCCAAATGCTTTGGCCAGTTAATCTTCAATGTCAACTTGATTCAGCTGATACCTGACAAAGTGACTATCAGGGGGAGCTGTTCTCATAAGTGGATTAAGTCACAGAGCAGAATGCACTGTTAAGAGGCAGGGCTAAGTGAAGGGAGGATCCCAGCCAGCTGGGCATGGTGGGCACAGCTCTCCTTGGTGCTCTTTCCCTGTGCTATGATCAGCCTCACCATGCATTTCCACCGTGATGTTTCTGATTTGCTGCCAGCTGACCAAATATTGACACCTCTGAAATTATGAGCACAAACCACACTTCATCCTTTTAATTTGTGAGTTTCGGGTATTTTGTCCAAGCAAGAGAAATAGAGTATAAAAATGACTTAGTGTGAATTATGAGCTGTTTTGATTCATTCCAATTCTGTACCAAAGTCATGTTATGCAGCAGTCAGGGAAATAGAATGAGAATTGTCTGAGAAGGATGATACATGGAAGGAAATCGTTGTATAAATTGTAGGCACAGTCTGTTCACAGGTGTGCATCCTGACCAGGTACAGGCTCTCATGCACAGATGGCTGTGCTTGCGCTAATATTCTGCTGTCACCAGCCTGAAATATCCTACATTCTCACACCCAACATGATTAACAGTCTTCTGTGCTATTGGGGACCCTGTTAAAATTGCTACAGGAGTTTTGCAATATATATTCCATAACCTGGCAGGCACTCTGGGAGCCAAGTAACCTTAGTATAGTAGTGTTCACAAACTCAGCTAACCAAATGAGAGGCCAAGTACATTTTGGAAATAACTTCCACAAGTGACCTCTGTCTTATACCTATTCCAAAGCAGAAAAATTTAAATGAAAAGGAAGTTAGAAATATAACGGCATACCTGTTCAGAAGGCTATTCACTGGACAGTCCAGGTTTAATCCTACTTATATGTTCTGAATGTCAATGTTCGCAGAAGTCAGAATATTTTAGTATGCCTACTAGATAATCTATTCACTTTTGTCTCTTTCTCATGTTTCCTTTTCTGCCTTTTTGTGGTTATCTTTCTCTCTATTCATCTATATACTTATATACCATTAGAATATATATATATATATATATATATATATATATATGTGTGTATATATATGTGTGTATATGTTTCTTTATATATACAGGTATAGATAGAATATAGGTATAAATATATATATATATATTCTCAACATTCATACATATATATAACATATATATATATACTCAATGTTTTAGATCTACCTTAACTATCAATGAATATTTACTCAACATCAATTAGGTACAATGTACCAGACAGTGGTAGATACAAACATCAATAATAGATATAGAATTCATTCGCTGTGCTAGGCTCACTTCTGAACCCTGAAACTGTAGGCTCTGTCATCAAGGATCCAGCATTCCAGTACCTGTGTACAAACAACTGTCAAAATTTAAGATGAACCATTGTGGTAGAGGTCACATACAAAATTCTAGAAGTATTCTTAAGTCCCAAATGATCAAAGGGGGTCCATGAAGGTATTTCTCTTTTATCCAGTTCTGGAGAATAAAATGGGCTTGTTCAAGTAAAGACGCAGAGGAAAATATTC
The DNA here is from genome assembly GCA_004025085.1 of Thryonomys swinderianus. Lineage (NCBI taxonomy): Eukaryota > Metazoa > Chordata > Mammalia > Rodentia > Thryonomyidae > Thryonomys > Thryonomys swinderianus. Next base: position 6,184 of record PVIC010002240.1, on the reverse strand, counting down.
CAGGTAATAGGACATAGCACAAATAAGCACAGTGATGAGAAAGGATGGGGGGAAGTACTGGGACACAGAAGACTTGGTTTGCCACATGTGCACACATATAAAGGACCCATTGTGAATAACAGCAAAGTGCAGATGCTTTGCAGCCTTGAATGTTCACTGAAGGAGCTGAGATATCTTTCAGAGGACACCTGCAAACTATTAGAATACACTAAAGAAGCGAAAGGTAAAAGGTAGAAACATCCCTTACATGTTATTATGTAAGAATACAGATGAGGTAACAAAGGTCAAATGTGGGGGGTCCAAATAAGAAACATTAAAATATCTCCACAAATGCATTCCGTGTGAGGACATTGACTTCTGTTCCCTCCAATCAGGCCATAGTTTCTGAAAGTATTTCCCTTCATGATATTTTACAAAATTGTGTCTGTTAGGACTTTCTGATTAGTTCATCCTGGAATACGATATGTTTATTTCTTTTAGGGTTCCTACAAAGCCTTCATCCATGATTCACCTTCTAGTTAGTGACTAGTTGCCAAAAGGCCTTTTATAGCTCAGTGTTGTTTTATAATCTTCAAAATCCTTGGTCAAGACCACATGATCTGAGACAGTCTCTGGACCAGTGGTGTTGAGCCACTGGTGCAGGCGGTCTGTGTCTAGAAGGTTCGCTGTCACTTCTGTTTACCCTTGTAGAGAAAAGAATCATCTCCCGGCTTACCAATGAGAGATCATGGCCTTTCTTCCTGACAACTCTGCTGTGTCTTTGGCTGCCCTTTCGAGGTTCTTGTCACTGTGCTTCCCTACATCAATCTCATAAAACATCCTTTTCCTCATCCTTGGCATATTGATATCATCTCACCACAGCTGAAACACAGGGCAGTGTAATACAGGCAGGTGAAGGAATTATTTGCAATGTGCAGAATTCTCTGCTGATATTTAAGCCTCGTGCAATATTAAACACATTACTTTCCCTGACAGGCATTTTCATTACAGCTATGCAATGCAGGTAGAGAATCTTGAAGTGAGTTCTGGCTTCCTCCAACTGGGTCTACGCAGTAAAATTTTAAAATATGTCTGTGTCCTTCCCTCTCTGTACATTCATATTTACAAAACCCACACCATCTTGGATAAATCACCTCTGAGTTTACTTTCAGAGGACCTATATGAAAGGCAGTCATTTTTTTCCAAACCAAAATTCTTATAGGTATTTGATGGTGCCACGGGGGTGGGTTTCAAAAGCCATCCTGAGATAGAATGAGATAGGAAATTTCCTAGGAAAGAACAAGAAGGACCATCGGAGGCCTAATTTGTCCTCCATGTTAAATTACTATGAGTCATAGAGATTCAGGGCTAAAGTGGCTGATACAAATATCTAGGGAAGTGATGGTGCAACTCTTAGAGATCGACACCTAAACTGAAGCCCAAAACCCACTTGTTTATCACAAAGAGCCAACATTCCAATGAAGCCTGAATATTGAGGATTTAGTTTAGAAAAACAACATGACCATTGTGACAAAATCCCCCTCAGAGAGGACCTTATCGTGTTTTGCAATGCATGGTGAAATTTGAAAACTTTTTGCTATTAAATCCTTTGTTCTGGAAGATAGTTGCAGAAACATACCAGGACTGATACTTCTTCAATTTCCCTTCCGGAAACTCCTTCCAGTTTCAGCAAGTTTGACAACACTTATGTGGCTGATGTCAGGCTGGAAATGCCACCTGACACAACACTTTCTCTACTCACAACACATAACACTTCCCCATTGCATTTAGTCATTAAATGACTGTATTCCAGCCTCTTTGAATGATTGTCCATTATGCTTTCAGTTTTGCTTCTCCTGCTGTAGTCCTTTCTTGGAGTTCAAAACATTGAATCTACAAAAACATGAAACTGAAAAGGAAATGAAACACCCAGTACTGATCTATCCCTTGCATTAAGTAGCCAACATAATGAGCTAAAGAATTGGATAATCCATGAATCAACAATCCACTGTTGTGATTCTCAGCCAGGGGTCTTCTTGAATTTTCAGACCATCCACTCAAGGAGGCAAAGTTCTCCTGACCAGCAGCTTTTGGGCTGCTCTGAAAAAAGCATCCAACCGTATTTGAGTGCACTTCCTGCCTCTCGCGGGCTTCTGATAAAATTGCAGCCAAGTCCTCACATGCTGTCTATGCTGAGACTGACAGTGGAGGCTCTTTATAGCAGGTCCTGAACCACCCCTGACATCCACTGTTGGGAATTATACCATTAACATGGAAGACTGTAAAGTTGTTTCCTTCCCACAATTTCATTGAGAAAAAACAAATAAAAATCTCAGTGGACATTCATATGACAAAGCCGACCTTTTAACCTAGAAGCTGGAGCTTTAATCTTTTCTATATTCCCGATGGAAAAAAAATGAGATAGTACATTCATTAGATCATTCAGCAAACATTCATGATGACTTCCCGCATGCAAGGGACTGTGTACATCCAGAAGGTGAATATAATGGAACACAATGTAAAAACTCAGAATCTTTACCTGGTAGTATTTCCTAACCTACTGGAGGGAATAGATACAGGGACGGAATCCAAAATATAGTTTGTTTGGTGTGACGCAAGAAGCTCACATAGCATACCAGCAGAACAGAGAGGAGGACCAGCTGACTCACCTGGACTGAGCATGTGAGAGATTCCTCCAAGGTGGAACCCCCAAGCCAGGTATTAACTCAGAGTGTGACGTATTCTGTGTTGACCTGACCATTTGTTTTTATAGGTATTATCACCATCCTATGCTTAAAGCCTTCAACAGAATGTGTACTCTCACTATTGCTATATTATAGATGTTGCAAATGAAGGAGCAGAGATCTGAACTCATGTTCTCTGGTCTTAGAACTCTTAAAGATGCCACACTGTTGTTCACCACGCTTTATTGTTCTGGAGCATCCTCAAGCAAAACTCTTTCTTCTTGGAAATACTGGCCTCTTGCTCTTAGACAGTGAGCTTGGTTCTAGTGGTTTGAGGATTTCTTTTTGCCAACTGAAAGTTAATGATTTCAGTTGATATTTACACACGAGTCCCCAGATCTGTACCTTGGGTTCTACAAGGGCCTCTATCCGAGCTCTGTTCTGCTGTATACGTTCTTCTTCAACGTAGCACTGCACTAGAAAGATAATGTCCGATCAGCAACCTCATCATCCTCAATCCTACCTATACTCCCTGGCATTTCACATAGGTTCACTAGCAAAACCCTGTGTGTGCAGGTGCCGGTACTTTTTAAAGCCAAGTATTTTCTTTTATATTCTGGGGGGTTCTCTAATTAACCTGCCAGAGCCTTTTGGAAATTCTATGAAGTCCAGCCTCATCATGCTTTCCTGTTATTTATCTTGAATGCTACAAATTTGGCATAATCAGAGGTGACAAGGTTAGGTAGATTTATTAACATCCTGTCAAGAAGTTTCCCATGAACAGTGGAGGTTTGTCAGAGTATTCAGTATAATTGATGGACTAGTTCTTAGCAGATCCATGCTGGCTCCATCCACACGCTTCCTTTATGGACAATAAAATGAACCAAGTAGAGAGCTCATTAGGAAGACCTTCCTGCAAACACAGTCTTTGCATGCAATTTCTTTCTTCCCTGTTTCTTTCCTATAATTATTCCAGTTGCTTGAGAAGACGCAAGGGCAGGTTGGAAGCATTGCTGAATAGGTAATGATTTTTGCTCATTTGTATGTGTCTTTTAACTCTCCGAGGGAAACCTCATACTCTAGGGAATAAGATTATCAAGAAGCTGGTATCTGTTCTGTGCTTCTCTCTACTTTTATTGCTCAAGGATTAGGATTTTCAACCTTGGAATCTAGAAGACATCAGAGTGGAGAGAGTGCTGTGGAGAGAGATGAGTCTTTGTATCAGGACTCCTGCATCCCTGTCTCAAGTCTGCAGCTTGCCAGGCCTTGGAGCAGTTATTGAAACCTACTTAGCATCAGTTCCATTTAAAAGGAGAGGAAGGGAAGGAAACAGAATGGAATAGAGGAGAGGAGGCAGGAAGAGAGAGGGCATGAGAACAAGAATACGTCCTTCTGTGTCACCTGCCCTACTGACCCAGCTCATCTCTATTGAAAGCTATTAGCTATCAATGAGTTAAGCCACTGTTCACTTTAATGAACTCATGATTCGTGACTTTCTGAAACCCCAACTTTTGAGCACAAGATTTTTATGGCACATTTTAGATCTAAGCTATAATAATTTCATACCATTGAGTTATCAGAATTTATAGAAATAGGAAGAAAGCAAGAAGGAAAAGAAAGGGAAGAAGAGACAAGAGAGAGAGAGAGAGAGAGAGAGAGAGAGAGAGAGAGAGAGAGAGAGAGAGAGAGAGAGAGAGAGAGAGAGAGAGACAGAGGCGGGTAGAGAAAGGAGAGAGTAAAGCTGAGAAAAAGAATGAATCAGGTCAAGATGTCCATCCTTCCCAAACTTGTTTCTCCATCTGCAAAACAATGAAGAGGAAACATACATATTACCTCAGTTTTTATGGGTAGATGAGCTTATACAACATGTAGTTCTCAGTGTCTAACACACATAAATATCTAATAAATTGAAACTGTTATTTCTGATGCCAAGTCTTCACTTTTGTCTGAGATACATTGTGTGATGGATTTCATCCTCTGACTGATCCTGGTTCATTTTTATTTCCATTTCCTCTACTAAGTTGGACAGAAGATAGAGTGCATGGTTTTCCATCTCTGACAATTTCCATCATGCAGAAATTTACAGATTGTTTTCACAGGAGTAGAAAGGGTAGTGATAGAGAAAGGAAAGAGGAGTATAGTGTGCCACACTTGTGCCACATGGTAAAATCATCCAGAAAACACTCTAGGCCTGGTAGGTCCTGGCCTTTTGGTCAGACACTTTTTGTTTAGTTTATTTTTATCTTAATAGGTAAATTATATATACATATCATGATCACACTCAGTATTAGGAATTTGTACCAGTCTATGACATGATTTCATTCTCATTTTTTCCCATTCCCCTACCCACCCCTTAACTTCCCACCCCCTAAATACATAAGGTTTGTTTCCCTTTTTGTATTACCATCACATTTTTTCTTTACCCCTCATTACTCACACCTCCACCCCATTTCCCAAAAGACACTTCTTAATGAAGTTCTTATTCCTGTTTGAAAGTGAGGGCTCTCTCTTGCAAAGCATTTCACAACAACTAGGACACAGATTTTTATAAAATTAACCAAACACTATAGTATATGAATGTTAATGTATTGTTCCCATTCATTTTCCCCGATAGGTAGAATTGACACTCTCAGGGAAACTTTTCAGAAATTAGTGTATAACCATGGCTACAAAAATAGCTGGCACTGCAAGGGAAGTTGAACTCCTTCCATCCCTTACACAGCTAAAACAATTTGGCTAAGACTGGGATGGATTTGGCCTCAGGAGCTTCAATTTTTCTTCCAGCCTGGCTTGTTGATTCTCAATTCCAGAATTTTCCTCATGTCTCTTTTTACTCATTTATGGAGTAGTTTCAAGAAGCCAAATAAGACCCCGTTAGTGGAAATGTTTGGCACAAATGGTGATGATATCAACTAACTCTCTGCCAGGCTCTGCTTACACTCTCTAGGCATGAGCTCCAAACAAACTCCTCCTCTATGTCTGGTCAAATTTATTCTTTTCTTCATCTAGCTCACTCTTCCCTTGTGATCTAGAAATACCTCACCAGCTTTTCTTGACACACACATGGTTTTCCTTGCCTTGCGGACTTCCTTTTCAATGCCGGGTGCTTTCAGAGGAGAAGATCTTAGGCAGTGAAAGAAGCAGGATAGTTCTGTCCTGAAATTTGGTGCCAGGATCTTATGTGAAACAGAACTGGATCAGGCTCAGAGCTGAGCTTTGTTTGCTCTGCAACAAGGTTGAAAGTAATTTCCGAGCCACATTTATAAATGGCACAGTTTGCTTCAAAAGGAAAATAATCAGCTGTTCTTGGTAAATTGGAAGACATTGCAATATTAAGCCTGAATTCCCATATGGCAAAAATGTCTGTAGTAGATCAGTAGAGGTTTCATTAGCCCATCTTTGGTTAGCTCCAATCCCCATCACTACCTCTTATCCTATAGACACCAAAACTGATGAGTAGTTCTGGTAACAGCAACTAAATACGAAAATGTTGAAGCACCAGAATTCTTTTTTTTTTTTTT
>PVIC010002239.1:40701-80087 GCA_004025085.1 Thryonomys swinderianus | reverse complement strand
ACGATAGTAAACAAAAGGAAACAAAGAGGGTGGTGGTGGGGGAATTATCAAGGCATGTCATGTACAGTTACAAGTTCTCAATGTTGAATGTGATTATATTGTATGTATAAAATGTACCAATAAAATCAACTTTAAAAAGACAACGAAGGTCTATGCAAGGCAGAATACATAAGTAAAAGTACCCCCTGAAGCTTAGAAAATGATCGCATATGTAACAACTCTCTTCACAAATTGCTTTATAAACTTGGATCTATCACTAAACGTCTCTGGTAATATGTGGTACATGAATTTAGCTTCACAATTCTTAAAATGAGAATGTAATCTTTTGTGTCTACTTCATGAAGTTATTATTCAGATCACATAAAGTATAGATAAATATATACTTTTGAGCAACAATATGCATTAAAAATAAAATGTTTCTGTATCCATATATACTGATTCACTCATTTAATATATAGATGCACATTGTTTTCAATATTGACCATATAGTAGATGCTCTTCTAGGTTCCAAGATACAACAGTGAAGACAAACCTCCTTCCACAATAGAGCTTTTAACCCACTGGGTACAAGAAAGACAAATGTTTATATTTCAGGGAGTGATAAGAGGTATGAAGAGAAATAAACGAGGCTAAGAAAATAGAGAAAAAATTGATGATAAGGCTTGGAAAACGTTTTAGATTGGTTGTGTGGAACTCAAGCTGCTTCTGTAATACCAGCTGAAAAATTGCAAAATGGTAATAAAACATACAAAATCAAAGACAAGAGAACAACAGCCATTCCCAACCTGGCACCCAAAGCACAGTTCTATTTTAATAGAAGGTTAGGAAGCATCAAATACGTGTACATGCATCCATATGCACACACACACTTTTTCCTGAAAATCACTTTACCATATTTTGATAATTTGCCACCTGCCTTTCCAAACACAAAATTGCGGTTTCAGGGTTAACAAATGAACGAAGAAGAAATTCAGGGTTTTTGATGTGATGATCCTGTGAAGACTCTGAGATGTCAAAAAGAATTTGAGAAGGTTCTTTTGAGAATGGGAAAAATGACTTTACTCAATGAACAAATAAACATTCAGCAGTGTGTTGCGGCACAGTGCATGTGGCAACATGTAGTTTGGCCCCTGATGCTCTAGAATTGCCAACTGGCAATGTCTGTTTATATAAGCAGTTGAAAGAGTAAGAAACCAAATGACAAGAAATCACTTTATCCTTTGCCAAACAAATGGAGAAAGGAGATGAATTTCTAGTAAAGATTGGCGAGACCGGTAGGATGTGTTATAACAATAAATTTAGGCAATGCCTCCTAGAAGAATTACTGGGGGATTCAGAGCAAAAGTAGTATAGAATATTGCCCAGGGGATGCACTCAGGAAATGCTTGAAGAAGTAATGAAGTCCAGAATTTATTCCAGCTGCTCACTTTTTACCAATTCAGCTTTAGAAAAACTGGGTTATGTCACCAAAGCTCAGACTGTGAGTATAAAAGTCAGTCTATTAATTTGCAATGAAAAGGCAACTGTCAGATCATCATGATATTCACATTACCTTGCCAGGAAGGAGCTCTACAGTAGGAGTACTTTGATCAAATACATTGAGGATATGTAGTTTTCTCATCTAAAGTTTTATTTTGAAAAATTACAAAAGCACGTTGCAAGAATAGTTGAGTAGTACCAGGAACAACTGTGTTCTTTACATGTGTGTGGGTGTACCATTTAGCAGTAATTTAGGAACACAGTGCCATTCAAATACTCAACTGTGTGTTGGCTTAGAACAAAGACATTATCTTATACAAACGCAGCATGATTATCCAAATTGGAAAATGTAACACAGTTCTATTATATAGTTCATAGTCCACTTTAAAGTTTAGCCAAATAATGTCCTGTGTAGCAAATGTTTTTCTTGAACCAGGATACAATTCATGACCATGCATTGTGCTTAGTTATATGAACCTAATCTCTTTTACTCCGAGATAGCTCCTTAGCCCTTCTTTACTTTTTATTTTTTAATCTTACTATCATTGAATTTTATAGGCTAGTTATTTTCTAGGCTGTCCTGAAGTACGAATTTGTCTGACTTTTTCATTATTAGATTCAGAATATATACTTTTGACAGAGATATCACAAAAATAATATTATATCTTTCTCAGTACGTCATATCTCATTGATGCTAATATAAGTGGAATTGTCTTTTCAAATTTCATTGGTGGAGGGGCTAAAGGGAGGACAGGGGGCTGCAAAAAAATAAGAATCAAGATTTATCACACATAGGTACAAATTCTCAATAATGAGTGTTATCATAATGTATATATAAAATGTACTGAGTCTCAATTTTTTAAAAAGAGAATAATTTACATTTTATAATTAATTACTTTAGATATATACAATCCAATTGATTTTAAAGATACTGGTATCATATTCTGATATTTTACTGGATTGCTTATTAGCAATAGTAATTGTTCTGGAAATTCTTTATGAATTTCTGCAAAAACTATGAAGGATACTGTAAATAAAGATTACCTTCTTCCTATCTCTATCTTTTTCTTTATTGTATTATATCTTCTAGTACAACGTTGCATGAAAATGATAAAAATGAACATTATTGGCTGGTACTGAAGACAAGGTGCAATATTCAGTATTTCAGCATTCTGTGTCACATTAGCTGTAGTTTTTCAGATATATACCTTTATAAATTCAAGGAAGTGTCCTTCTAATCATTATTTTCAGGAAGTTATTTTCATGAAAAATTGTTGAATGTTGTCAAGATATTTTCAGTATCTATTGAAATACATATATTGGTCAATTAATATGCTGATTAACATTGGATATTTAAAATAGCAGTATAGCCTTCATTCATAATAAACTCCTCCTGGTTCTGGGATATTCTTTCATATCTAGACTGAATTATCTGATAATACAGTGAAACTTTGAATGGTGAAAAACTTGTTCTGTGAATTGTTCACAAAATGAGCAGATATTTCTAAAAAATTTTAACTTAATAAAGGAGCAACATCTTACAATATGAGTACTACTGGATGCCAAAGTTCAAATGATCTCAACTGAGCCAATAATTTGCTCTCTTCCTTATTGCAGGATTGTGGGCGATCATTTCACAGCTGCAAGAGGTAACAGAGGAGATCCCCTCTGCAGAGGAAGAGGAGAAAAAGTTGAAGTAATCCCTCACTTCAAATCAGATTACCAAAATGTATAAAATGTGAGAAACAGTACAGAATTTTGTACAAAAGGCCCACTTGAATAAGGCTGTAGCAATGCAAATGATGAATCTGTTTAACAGCTATGCAGTGTCACATTTTTGTGAAATCTTCAAAAGGAAGTAAAAGCAAGCGTCATTGGATAGGCTTCTTGTTAAAGTTTCATAAAAACAAAATGAGTCCAGTGAGCCAATACACAGCAGTGATTCCATTAGTGACAGTGAAAATTGTCATATACAATAATCCTCCTCTCTCTTGCCTGCCTCACACCAGCCGAGAAGGTAAATGTGGGTTAATTTGTTCATTTTTCTTTGGAATTTATCATTTTGTATTATACTACATATTTGTAATCAGTTTATATGAATATTTTTGGGTTTGGGGATGAATCATCTGAGTTTCTATTATTTCTTATGATGAAAGTTGTTTTGATATACAGAGCAAACATGGATGACAAACATGTTTCCAGAATTAATTATGCTCATAAACCTTGGTTTTAGTGTACTTTGCTACCAAAATTGTTATATAAAATGTTTATGCTTGCCTTTTGGAAGAATTGAAAAATAGTTTTTTTTATCTTTGTAATGCTTGAACCAAGTTTTGTGGCAAGGTAATGCTGACTTTAGGATCCAGGTAGGAAAGTGGAAACTAGTGATGCCTACAGCAATGAAGCCCACCTACATAGAAAGTGTGGGCTCATACCTTTGTGGCAGGTTTGCCAAAGACAGATGGAAGTAGTCATGGCCCTCAATAGCTTCAACGCCGGCCATTCTTGCAATTCTTGCAAGCAGTCACAGTTGCCAAAGGATCTGGAAGGATCTACCCCTCATATGTGCCCTTAATAACAGGCAGAAGACTTCACTCCCACATGCAGATCCTGAAGCAGCTCTGTGACATGATGTCAGCCTTGTTCTGCCATTGTCACAGTCAGTCTTGCATGCAAATATATCCACTGGGACACACATCTGCCCATGTTCTCACCTGCCCATGGTGAAATTGACCTAAGTCTGATCCCTAAAATTCTTGAACAGACATTTCTCAAAAGAAGATACACATATAGATGTATGCAAGCACACTCAATATCAGTAAATATCAGTCATATGTAAATCAAAACTATAAAATTCAAGTGATACCTATGGAAAATAGATTTACCATAGATCTAGCCTTCCTACTTCTGGATATCCAGTGTCAAACAGATATTTGCATGCAAATGTTCATGGCAACATTATTTACAATAGCCAAGCTATAGGCACACACACACACACACACACACACACCTATCTATGAGAAGGAATATTATTCTGACTTCCCAAAGGAGACCCCCTTCTATTTGCAACAATAAGGATTAATCTAGAGCATATTGTATTAAGTGCAATTAGTCAACCACAGGGAAACAAATACTGCAGGGTCTCATTTATTTTCAGAATCTAGTATCATTGAACACAGAGAGGTAGAGAATAGAGAATAGAAGAGTGTTGCCAAGCATTACTAGCTGCTGTGGTGAGAAAGGAAGATGTTACTCAGATTATGCAAAATTCAGTTCTATAGAATGATTAAGCTCCAGAATTGTAGTGAACAGTGTTCTGACTATAGAGTATTTTATGTTACTATATTGCATGCTTGGAATTGACCAGCTGAGCTGATCCTCACCTCATTCTAGTTATGTGAGTGATGGCATGTTAATTAACTTATTTGTGGTTATGATTTCACAATGTAGACATGTATTGATACGTCATGGTATACTTTTAAAATATATTCAATTTATATTTTTCAAATATCTCAATAAAATAATACAAATAACAAAAAATTGTCATCTATAAATGACAATTTTACTTGTTTTCCAACTTGAATACTTTTTATGCAGCTTTTCCTGCTTAATTGCTTGATTAGCACTTCCAGAAGTATAGAATATAGAAGTGGCACGAATAAGCACTTTTATTTTCTTGCCTTTTGAATATTTTTATTTTAATGTAGTATAAATAGATATTAATAAAGAAAATATAAAAGCAGTTCCATGGAAAATAATTTTCATTACAAAAATAATTAGAGAGCAACAATGGTTAATACAGTGTGTACATGAACTGAAAAGAATATATTTTCATTTGCTAATCTTATCTCTCAACTCATTTCCTGATGATACTTTTCTTGCACAAAACATTTTAATTATTAATAAAGCAACTCACACTGATATAATCTGTCTTCTTTATCGCAGAGGAAAAACTTTATACTATTGAATATAATGTTATCTCTCATTTTTGTGACCTTTATTATGTCTACAATATTTCCTTCTCTTCCTAGTGTCTTGAGTGTTTTTAATCATAAAAGTGTATTATATGTATTTATTAAGAAATGTTCTACATTTATTAATATGATTATGTACTTTCTACTTTTCATTCTGTAATTCAGTGAATCACATTAATTGATTCTCCTATGTTGAATTATCCTTGCATCTTAGCAATAAGTTCTACTTGGCTATGGTGTATTGTCCTTTTAATGTGCAGTAGAATTTGGTTTTCTAATACCTTGTGGGGAGTTTTTGTTTCTATGTTGAGTTATGATTTTCTCTTCTTGTGCTTTCTTGTCAGGTTTTGATATTAAAGTAATGTTTGGTTCATAAAATTACTTGTAATTGTTCATCTTTCTTCAATTTTTTGGAAGAGTTTGAGAAAGATTGGTATTAATGATTAGCATTAATCATTTTAAAAATATTTGATAGAGTTTTCTCTTTAAGGCAGGTGGTCCTTGACTTTCCTTGGCTGTGATTGTTTCTTTACTAATTATGGGTATGTTTTTTCCTTTCTTCTTCATGATAAAATCTTGGTAGGTTGTATGTTTCCAAGAATTTATCTGTTTATTTCAAACTATGCAGTTGTTTAAATATTCAAAAGGTGTTCAAAGTAGTCTCATCATCCTTTGTATTTCTGTGTCATCAATTTCAGTATCTATTGTTTCCTTTTTCATTTTATTTATCTAAACTCTTTTTTTGGTCTGTCTAAAGGAGTTTAACATTGTTAATCCTTTCAAAAAATTCTTAGTTTTTAGAATTATACATATATATTTTTTTAAAAAGTTGGTTTTATTGGTTGTTCTAGTTTCATGATGATGAACCTTTCAGATCTTTCAATGAAACAAACAGCCCACTGAACCATTCATGCTGTAGGTACTAGTCACCATTGTATTTCTGCTGCAATCCTTTTTACTTCTGTTTTATCTCTAATTTTAGACTTACCCTGTCTTTTTCTAGTTATTTATGGGGCAAACTTCGGTTGTTATTTGAGATTTTTTTAATATAAGCATATATTGCTACAAAACTTGCTTTTCAGTACTGTTTTTGCTGCATTCCATGTTTTGACATATTGCATTTTGTTTCTGTCTCAAAATGCTAACTTCCTTTTGATTTCTTCTTTGCTCGGTTGTTGTTTAGGAGTTAAATTTCTTTGTATTTGTGAATTTCCCCATAACTCCTATTGATACTCATTTCATCTTGCTGCAGTCTGAAAAGGAACTGAATAATTTGAGTTTTCCTAAAATTTTTATAACCTAATATGTGACTTACCTTGACGAATATTCCAAGCGTGTCTGAGGAGAATGTGTACTCTGTTAAAATGTGTTTCTTTGTTTACTTTATATGTTTCTCTTTGAAGTGTATGTTAAATTCTATTCATGCACTTTTTTTCCTGTTTCTTTTTTTAAATTCTTTATTGGTACAATTTATATACATCTCACAATCACACATAACATGGGGGAATTTGTACCAATATAAGACACAAGTTAATTCTCATTTTTACCCATACCCCTACCCACCCACGCCTCCCCACCCCCATATACATTCTCTTTTATTTTCTTTCAGAATCGTATTTATTCCTTCCCTTCATTACATTCCCACACCAAATTTCCTTTGGAAACTTCCCATTCTACAAAAACTGTCACACTTTCTAGAGCTCATTTGCATCTACAGGTGCTCATATCAAAGAAAAGATCCAGTGTTTGCCTATCTGTGTTCTATTTATTTCACTTATTAGCGTGTCCTCCAGGTGTATCCACTTGCACATAAATGAATCGATCTTGTCATTCTTTATGGCAGAATAATACTGCATTTTATTTTAAAAACCACATCATTTTTCTTCTTGTCGGCCAATATTTATATATTTGGGTGTTCTGATGGTGGTGCAGATATATTTATACTTGGTATATCTTCGTGGTGAGTTACTTTTTTATCTTATGATAATGCTTTTGGCTTTCCTGGAAATTCCTGACTAAAATGTTATTTTGTGTGATTTAAATATAGCCAGCCTTTCTCTGTTTTGGTTTCCATTTGAATGGGATCACTTTTGCACCCTTTCACTTTCAGCCAATGTGTGTCCTTAAATCTAAAATAGGTTTCTTATAGACATCCTTTAGTTCAATCTTCAGTTTTATCCATTCAGCCACTCTGTATTCATTTACTTATTTTTTTCCTTTTGGTACTGGGGATTGAACCAGTGCTTCGTGCATCTAGGCAAGTGTTTTATCACTGAACTATATCTTCAGTGTCATTTTGTATCTCTTGATTGTAGTTTAATCTTTTTATACATAAAGTAATTACTGATAGGGAAAAATGTACTGTCACCATTTTGTTGTTTGCTAATAGATTTTTTTTTTTTTTTTTTTTTGCTTTTCGGAGACAGGGTCTTGCCTTGTAGTTCAGGCTGGCCCTGAGCTCACTATGGTGCCCAGGCAAGCCGCCGCAAACTCAGCAATCCTCCTGTCTCTGCCTCCCGAGTGCTGGGATGACAGGCGTGAGCCACCACGTCCGGCATTGTGGTCTAATAGATTTTTTATTTGTCATTTATTCTGTCTTTCATTGTGAGTTATTGATTTTTGTATTTGTACACTTTGATTCTTTTCCTTTTGTACCACTTACATAGATATTGAACTTGTGGTTACCACAACACTTACTGAAAATAGTTTTTAGGTATACTAGTCTATGTTAAAGTGCTAACAACTTGATTTTATTCTCAAACAAAAGCTTTACATTATTATTCTTCCACCTTCTTGGGTAGTATTGTTTTCTACTAACGTCTTGAATTGTTCTTCCTGCTAGCCCACAACATATCTGTGCAAACATCAGCATTTAGCCCTGTAAAATGCTCTTGTATACAACACTTCACTTTTCCTCCTGCTTTCCAAATACTCTTGTTTTCTTTGAGCTTTGACAATTTGATTATAATGTGTCTTGCTATGGATTTCTTGGGCTCATCTTATTTGGTATTTAGATGTCCATTTCCTTCCTCAAATTTAAGAAGATTTTAAGCATTATTTTTAATATATTTTCTGATACTTTTTCTTCTTCCCAAGACTCTTATTATGCATCATTTGGTCCTCTTGATGATCATTCATAAGTCCTTTCATCTTTGCTCTTTATTTCATTGATGGTCTATTTGTTTACTGCTAATTTCAAGTGGACTTTCTTTGTGTTCATCAATTGTCTTGTACTTTCTCAAGTGTGCTCTTAAATCTCTTTTTAAATTTCCTCTTTAGTCATCTTATTCCTCATGATCAAGAGTTCTGTTTGGTTCTTTTTTATATTTGGTATCTCTGTCAGAATTTTCACTTTGTTCAAGTAGTACTTGTTTTTGTTTTGGCTTATTTCTTAGGAAATTTATAGAGCCTTTTTCTTTCAAATTTTATCTTGTTACTTGTTTAGATTACGTTTCCCCATTCTCTTCTTTTTCCTTAACTCTTTGTTGATGCATTAGAAACCTGACTTTTCCCCAGTCTTCATGTAGTGGTCTTATATAGGAAAAGATCCCCACCACACCTGGCTAGGGCTTCTCAGGGCCTCCTAAGTCGTCTGGCTAGTTAAAATCACAATCTCTGTTTAATATGATTCTCAGGCAATAATTACACAATCTGGACTGTTTGATGCACAGTCCAACTCTTTTCATCCTGGGGGAAGGTGGTAGTCCATTTTGTCTCCCACTTGCTCTACACTGATCCTAGCTCCATGGCTGTGATCAGCACAGACATGCCAGTTCAGACAGCTATGTTGATCTCACTTACCCTAAGGATCTCATGTTTCTTAGGATTTATAAGCACTCTGAGGTAGGTGGGATAGAAGCCAGTCCCTCAGGCACCACCTGAAAAGAATGAAAAATTGAATGTATGACCCAGCTTTCTTTTTCCTCAGGGATAAATTAGGGGCTGAGAATCTCCTCTTGGTCATATTGATTTTTTGCTATGAGTGGAGATTATGGAAGAGTGTGTCTCCAGTTCTCTTACTAGTTTTAGTGTTGCCTCCCAATTAGTTTCTAAATTTTTTACCATAAAAGGAAGGTGATTATAATTTAACGCTGCCTCGGTTTCTCCATGGAAGAAAGAAATTTCAGTGGTTCTTACCTCACTATCATGCTGACTTCACATTATGATGTGTATTTTTGAAATATATAGATAAAGAATTGTTAAAGGAATTACTTCTTTTTATCATCACTTTAAACATGTGTTTCCTGTCTTTTTCCTTCATAGTTTCTTTTGAGACTTCAGGTATCATTTGTATTACTGTTCCCCTATGTATTACATTCTATATTCCTCTTCCAGCCTTAAAGACACTCTTTCTTTTTCGTTTTCCTCATTCTGACAATGGTGCATTTAGGTGTACGTTTTTATTACTTAAATTTAAAATGACAATTGTCCAGGGAACAACTAAGTATTTATACACAGGTACTGGTCATACATGTCAGAGGTAGAGCACCTGCCCTGTATGTGCGAGGGCCTAGGTTTCAGTACTGCATGCAAAAGCAAAATTTTATAAATAGATCTAATATTTCAGTTTAAAACAATGTATCCCATACTATTCATCAGCATTTACAATAAGGTTGATAGTTTTTCCATGCATTAATTTTACCTCCTTTAACATTTACAGTTTCTGTTTCTTTAAAATGAATAATGAATTTAATTATGATACTACAGTGCAACCTGGTGATAATCCTTCTAGGATTTTACTCTTCTCCCTATTATTCCACAGATGTTCTGTCCATATCTAATTTAACAGTAACTTGCATTTATAAAGCATCTTTGGAGTATAATTTAACTTTTCTATCAAAAAATCACCTTTTCCATGCACTTTTGTTTAATTGGCTTATTTAGCATTTTAATTACATCTGGAAATTCTGATAACAATTAATATTTGAATAAACAGATCTATGCATGAATTGAACTTTATACCCCGCGTGCACAAAATGTAACACGGGGTATAGAGCGCGGTGGGCACAGTAGAACTGTTTACTATCCCTGAGCATTTTCATGCTATGAATATCCCACAGGATGAAGGATGTGGTTAACTTTAAGTGATTTAAATGGAGATCATTTAAAAGATCCCATTTTTCTTAGGAATCTTTGTAAGAGCAGAAGGATGCATGCTTAAAACCGTGACAACAAATAGATTTGGAAAATCTTGAAGTGTATTTTCAAGGAGCTGTTTTAACCTGATAAATCACCCTACCACGTTATAGGGCTAGTTACACCTGCTAAGGCATGTGGATGCTTAAGTCAAGAGATTGGAACAATTCAGTCCCATTAATTAGATTAAGGAGTGTTTTTTTTTTTTTTGGACTGAAACTGAAGATGAGAGAAAATACCATGAATAAATGTGGAGTTACTGGAAAGGAAAAAAGAGGAAGCAAATTGTGTCACGTGAAGCTCTGTGAGTCTGAGGAAATAACTCTGAGACTAACACAGATGGTGGAGATGGAGTGGGAGGGAGCGGTGTAGGTGAGGCTTCAGATCCCTGCACCTGCTAAACCAGACCCGCTATAATTCTATTTGTCTCTTGGGATGCAAAAACTTCTTTGAAAAAATAATTATGGTTTAAAAAGGCTTATGAAGCCTGGTGTACAATAATAGAAATGGGAAAATTCCAGTAATTTACACTTGTGAATTACTTGTAGCATTCTCTAGAGCAAAGGAAGGGGCAGGGCCAGCACATGCACTCAAACGACTATCATGGATGGTGATTAAAAACCATCTCCCCAAAATAATTGTGTATGAATCCATGGGCCATGACACTAAAATGGAAGATGGCGCTAGAAAGATGGGACATTCTCAAAAGTAAAACTGACCATTCCTGAATGATCCCGCTAGGCAAGTTAAAGGAGAAGTACAAAAAACATGGCTGTGTGCAACAAATGGTTTTGAATAAATTGGATATCTCCATGCAAAAAGACAAGGCTGAGCCATTAATTTATGCCGTATATATGTTATTAATTTAAAGTGAACCTAAGACCTAAACAAAAGGCCTAAAAATAAAAGGTTTTATAAGAAAATATAGATCAGAACTTCATGACAATGGCTTTGGCAGTGATTTTTCGATTGTGACATTAAAAGCCCAGGTAATAAGAATGAAAACAGATAAGATGTATTGCATCAAAATTACAACCTGTGCATGAAAGAACACAACTGACACAGGAATGGAATAGGAGGAAATACTTGCAAATCACATATCTGATAAAGGGTTAACATTCAGAATATATATTTTAGAAAATAACAGCTTAAGAGCACTAATAAAATAATCTGAATAAAAACAGTCAAAGGACTTACACAGACCCTTCTCTAAAGACATACAAATGGCCAGTCATTTGGGAGATGCAAATTAAAAGCATAATGAGGTATTATTTCACACACAGTACAGTGCCTGCTACATAGTGAGACCCTACAAGTGAGACCCTGTCTCAAAAACAAAAGAAATTAAAACACCTAATGTGACCATAAAATAAACTTCCTGATGACCACTGTTATAAGAAAGCCTTGCATAAAAGATGAACTTACCTGGCTGTGTGTGGTGATTGTCAGTGAGGAGTTCAGAAAGTGTGTCAATAGATCAAAGTTCAGAGAGAGTTGAGAATGTCAGAAGACAGAGAATGACTACAGTCCTTCCCTCAAGGACGTAATGAGAAAGTGCAACAGACAGCCTTAGTTTCTAGGGCAAATGGCATGTGGTAATCAGTGGTCCCTGAAAGGGCACAGTACCAACTCTTACTTTTTATTCTTTTCCTTTCTTTCAGGAGAAATGTGCTTCACACAGTCAATACCAACTGGTAGTGGAATCCTTGTTTCAAGCCACTGTAGATGGGAGGAAAACCATGCACAGGTTGCGACTGCTGGGAGTTTTGCTGTATGTACTGTCAGACAACCAGCAACATTACCACCTCACTGTTTCTGATAAATGTCAGGGCACAAGAAGATGGAGCATCATCATCCTCGCAAGCAAATCTGTCCTCACGTGTTGTTAGTTCTTTGCTCTAAAATTACATGGCTGACACTTTTGCTAAACTGCTTCAGTTTAGCTTGAGATTTTTGCGGTTAAAAGTGAACCACTAAAACAAAAATCTTCCCACATAAATGTAGACCCAACCAAAACTGGACATCTGAAAGAAAAAGACACTTCTCAGGTAAGGAAGTACAAACAGCAAAGAAACACATGCAAAAACATTCAACATCACTAGTCATTTGAGAGATGTAAATTAGCACAATGCGGACAGTCCATGTGACTCCAGAAAGAATGGCAAGAAATCAACCAACAACACATGCTGGCGGGGCTGTGAAGAGAAAGGAACCTTTTCCACTGTTGGTGGGGTGTAGATTAGTGCAACCACTGCAGAGAACACTGTGGAGATGCCTGAAGACACCAAAACTAGAGGTTCCATTTGACCCAGCTACTCTTCTTGGTATCTTCCTGAAAAAATTAAAAACATCATAGTACAGTGGTATATGCACACCCATTTTTTTTTTTTTGAGATAGCGTCTCGCTTTGTAGTTCAGGCTGGCCCTGAGCTCACTATGTAGAACAGGAATGTCTCAAACTCAGCAAGCCTCCTGCCTCTGCTTCCTGATACACACCCATTTTTAATAGTGGTACAGTTTGCAATAGCTAAATTGCGGAAACAGCTAAAATGCTCGTCAATTGGTGATTAAATAAAGAAGATATGTTTTTTTAAAATAAAATGGAATACTATTCAGCCATAAAGAACAATAAACTAGAGGTATTTATAGCTAAATGAATGTACCTTGAGGCCATACTCATAACTGAAATACATAGGACCTACATGGGTAAATTCCAAATAATTTCTCTGGGGTGAGAAACTGTAAGTGTAAATGAGGATCAACAAGTACAATAAATATTGTGAAATAGGGCAAATTGATCAAAATTATATGAAGTGTGAAACTGAAATGGCTTATGAGGGGCCAGAGATTTAGCTTAGTGGTTCCAGCGCTTGCCTAGCAAGCTCAAATTCCCAGGTACATCCCCGGTAACCACATACAACAATACCGGGTATGGTGCCTCCCGCCCACCAGCCATCAATACCACACACCACAGTGCCGGGCGTGGTGGCTCACGCCTGTCATCCCAGCACTCGGGAGGCAGAGACAGGAGGACTGCTGAGTTGGAGGCTTGCCTGGGCTACATAGTGAGCTCAGCACCAGCCTGAACTACAAAGTGAGACCCTGTCTCGAAAAAATAAAATAAAGTAAAACAAAATGGCTTATGAAAAAGAGGTATAGTGTCATTAGAGAATGAGTTGAGAGAGATTAGCAAATGAAAATATATTCTTTGTTATTTTCTAATATATTCATTGTTATTTTAATATATTCGTTATTTTCTAATAATTTTTGTTATGAAAATTATTTTTTATAGAATGGCTTTTATACTTTATCAGTATTTACTTGTAAATCGCTTCTTGGCCTTTTGGCTAAGATCAAGTGTAGTGTTTACTTGTATTGCATTAAAATAAAAAAAAAATTTTTTAATAAAGCAGAGCTTTGAGTCAGAAAGACCCAGGTCTCGGTCCTGGTTTCATACCATCTACATAGATAGATAGATAGATAGATAGATAGATAGATAGATAGATAGATAGATAGATAGATAGATAGATAGATAGATACATAGATACATAGATACATAGATACATAGATACATAGATAGATATAGATATAGATAGATATAGATATAGATAGATAGATAGATAGTTTCTAGAAGGATCTAAGCATCAGTTTCCTAATCTGTCAAGCTATTCTTTATATCCTAAGGATTTTGTGAAAATTATCCAGAATGTATTAAAACCATTAAGACAGCGCCTGATTCCTAGTAGGAGTTTTGTAAATACAGATACCTTTAACAGAAATATCTCTGGACATGTGGTCCTTAAAGTGAGGCATTGTGTTCACAAAGATGTCGTTTGCTTTAACTGTTGCCTGATGCCTAATGGAAAATTATGTCTCATGAGTCCTAGCCTGGATATCCAAAGCTTAAAAGATGCTTCTTGGGCCGGAAATTTAGTTCAGTGGTTCCGGCTCCTGCCTCGCAAGCGCAAGTGCAAGGTCCTGAGTTCAATTCCCGGTAACCACATACAATGCTGGGTGTGGTGACTCACACCTACCAGCCATCAATACCACATACCACAGTGCCAGGCATGGTGGCTCACGCCTGTCATCCCAGCACTCGGGAGGCAGAGACAGGAGGATTGCTGAGTTCGAGGCTTGCCTGGGCTCCATAGTGAGCTCAGGGCCAGCCTGAACTACAAAGCAGCACTCTGCCTCAAAAAAAAAAAAAAAAAAGCCTCTTAAGCATTTTTCGAATCATTCATTTTATTGCCACCTAAACTCAAAAGTACGCCAGTTTAGTTAAATTAAGGAGCGAAGATTGCCAAATGCATACAACTTTCTTATGGAAATATATGTTATGAAGACTTAATTTAAAAATTATCGATGATCCCTTTATCGCGGTCTATGGCTCCTTTGTTTGGTAGGCTAAAGGGCCTGGCTCGCTGTGTGCCCCTCAGATGGTCTCTGTGAAAACCTACCAAGGGAAAAGAATCTGGATTTGTAGACATAATCACCGTACCTTGCTTCAGGGGATTTTAGTGTGGGAGGCTGAGGCCAAGTATAAGGTTATCTTGCAGGCTTTTGTGAAGCTCTACACATTTCTACATTCTTCCTTTCCTAGTTCACTTTCTCTTTAAGTATTCAAGCACTAAGGCATAAAGGGCCTCAGGGAAAAAGTAAAAATATTTAAAAACTCACAGGTGATTCTGCAACATGCCGAATATATTTACTTGAGCAAAGTTTTGCTTTACAGAATTACTTGTCAGTGACACCATTGGGAACATATTTATTTTGCCTCTACTCATTGGGAAGAAGTGGCCCAATTTACAGTGATTTAATTCACACCTCAGAAGCACATCTACTGCCTAGCATAAGAGGTGTGTGGGGGTGTGACTGCCACCCCGAGCCCGCCAAAGCCATCTGTTCTTCCCTCAGTGCCCATTCCTCACTTCTGTCCTAGAAGAGTTCGTCCTGAAGAATAAGAAAGGTGCAAACAGGGGAGATTTTTAGAGAAGTCTGTGGGTGTGAATCCTGGGTCTCCCCACCCACTATTCATTTCCCACCAATGAAGCATAAAAGGAACAGGGGCTTTTCTAGGCTGGTAGCGCATCATGACTCCTGTGAAGCACCCAGGGGTGGCTGGCACTCTCGCTGCAGAAGGGAGGAAGGAAAGGGAGTGAAGGAAAGGATGGGGGTTAGGTTAATCTTGAGCCTTTGCTCCCACATGTCCACTGGCTGAACCTTGAATGAGAAACAGCACTAACATTGCCTTCCTTTTTCAAAGAGTAGCCTAATTAACAACCTGTCTGGATCGAGTTAGGTTTCGTCTAGAAAATAAGATTTCGAGCTTTAATCACCGTGTGTTGGACCTCCATACGTACTCAACTAAAGGTACAAAAATTTTTTTTAAAAAGGCGTTCATTTCCATAAGTGATATTGAGATATGTTGACATCACTGCATAGAAAATTAACGTAAGCCTACATTTCATGCAATATATCACAATCAATAACACAGAAGTTAGTGTCAAGTATTTAAAAAATTAATTCCAAGATAAAAATCAAGGAGAAAACAGAACACTTACTCAATATAAGGAGGGATGTGTTTGATTAAAGAAGAAAAATAAATTCCAAAGGGAAACATAGGTGGTGTGATTATACAAAATTAATACAACTACAATGCAACAGAATCAGAATCAAAGTTAAGCAATGAAATGGAAAATAATTTCATATATGTTATGATAGATATATTTCTGAAATATATTATGAATTTTTGCAGATTTCTTTTAAGCTCCCTGTGGATAGTGGTCAAAGAAAATGAAGAATGATTGCATAAGATGAAAACCATTAATATATTAATATTGGAAACAGTGTGTGCTTTTGCCAACAATCAATGAAGTGTAAATTAAAATGACATGTCACGCAATACATCTAGAATTAATTATAGTAAACGTTATTAAAACAGTGATGGGGCCATAGGTAAAACTGAAGCATTCATATATTACTAGTGCCATTATAAATGATCTCAGTCAATTTGATGAACAATCTTGCATTTTTTAACATGACCCATAAAAATGTTCAAACCTTTCACAGAAAAGCAGTACGTGTTATTTATTACTACAAAGAAGTGGGCATAACCAAACAGCTATTAATGGGGAGATTGTTATAAAAATATGGCATTTTAAGTTAACAGAACTGAGTATAACCTATGGAACTGGCAAATAAGAATATTGGGATACACAGACAGGTATAAACAAACTATTAAATTAAATAACTGAAATTAAAGTAAAAATAAATTATAAGGAGCTCTTGTTCAACAGTCAACAGAATGAAAAGACAATCTGTAGATTGGTAAAAACATTTTTACAGTGATTCATCCTACCTCATATCTAAAATGTATAAAGAATTTAAAAAAACTAGACTTCCCCAAATAAACGACCCAATCAAAAATGGGTGAGTGAAGTGAATCGATACTTTATAGAAGAGGAAGTACAAATGGAAATAAATAAGGTAGAAATAAATAAGGTAGCTTGACATTGCTGGCTGATAAAGAAATGCAAAGTAAAAGAACACTGAGACTCTATTTTCCTTCAGAAAAAAATGGCTGCCATCAAGAAATCAAATAATAGCAAATGCTAACGAGGCTGCAGGTAAAAAGGTACTTTTACACTGTTGGTGGGGATATACATTAGTACAATGACTACGAAAACTAGTGTGGAGATTCCTGAAAATTCTGAAACTAGGAATTCCATCTGACTCACTTTGAGAAAGCATTGACCTGTGTATCTGAATACTGACCCTGAGTATAAATACCAGATATATGTTTTAATGATTCCTGAGTTTTAAAGAAAAAGAGTTTATCATTTTAGGTAAAAAGAACAAAGTTAAAAAGGCCAAATAAAATTAGAATGTTATCAAAATTTCTAACACCAGTGCTCATAGCACAAGCAAGATTGACTAGCACTTTAAAGATATTCAAGAAAATAAAATGTTAGAAATACAATGCTTGCAAAATTTTCAGAGACTAAAACACCATTAAATTGTGTTAATGACTTCATAAAGGTTTTCAAAATTATAATTGATAGACTTGTAAAGATGATAAGATCTGGGAAATTAAAAGGAAAATCCAGAACTTCTTTATAGTTCCTGTATAGCGTGAAAGTATTTTAAAAATCAAATCAATTCTGTTACCAGACATCAGCACAAATGGTGAAGTAAGGTCCTCTAAAATTTCTCTCTTGAAAAAGTAACAAGAAAACTGGCAAAAAATTATCTGTATCAATGTGTTATGACTGGAAATTAATGATAGACTAGCATAGTTTTAGAAAACTTTTATTCAAAACATGCCTTTATCCAGTAAGAACAGTGAGCTTTGTGACATCTTTGTAGGATTAGTTTTTCCATCCCCATCTTCTTTTCCACAGCGGCCTTAAAACGGCTCCCAGTACCAGTCAAAACCAGCATCCTGGCAGCCACTAGTGAGGAAAGAGTAACGCTGAAGCTTCTTTGAAGCTTCCTTTCTAGACAACTGTGCTTATTTGATATTTGTGATGAATCCCTACTTTCAGGGCTGTCCTTGGTAGACCTAGCAAAGTAATCATCTGGGCCCAAAGAAAGTTTTACCCCTGGGAAAGTTTGTTCAAAATATTTGGGCAGGACTGCTGATCATTGATTTGCCCTGAGACAGTGGATAAGGAATGGGGTAAACAGTTACCTGAGACTCTTAGGAGGAAAAGCCCATAAATGAGCTCTCTCTAGGGACTTTGAAAAACTCCAACATATCTCTGACAGTATAGTGGTCACCTACATCAATAGGGCTGTGAACAAACTCAGGAAAGATGTGAGAAAGCCCTACATTCTTACTGCTGGCGGACACTCTTTATGAAAGGAGGAAGTTAAGTTAAAGAACAGCTGAAAACTGCCTGGCTGAATGTTAAAAGTATGTAGACCCTCTAGGTAAAGACCTAAGATGTATTAGTTTCAAGCCTTTAAGGAAATTTTCTATCTAATCATTAACCGATCACTAAACTGACCCAGAAGAAACGCTCATGGCCCTGTGATCAGGCACAACAAAGTATTTGACAGAATTAGTTGAAAACTACCAAATTATATAGGTTATGATTATTTATAAAATATGAATTATATCTTAGTAATAATATAAGTCCAACAAATAAATGAGCAAAAATGGATAGAATATGTTATTTAACAGTTTATCATCAGTAGGGGCTAGCAATAGAAGAAGTAGAAACTTGAGACTGACCAAGACATCAATCCACCAGAAAACACAGATGAACACATTGAATATGAATAGGCAACTGCAGATAAAGCAACATGGGTTCTTTAGCATACACGTCATAGGGAAAGGAATCTAAGAGAGAACCTACACATTAATAGAAGCTTACAAGATGCAACAAGTCTTTAAAATGTTGAGTAAGATTGTAATATATTTTATAAATGTAATACATTCTATATTGTAATATATTCTATTCACTTTTGGATGTTGAAACCATAAAGAATTCATGGAAATAATAGTATACAATTCAGGATAAAAGTTATATCTGAAGGGGAGATTGAGCTATATTTATAATTGGGCATTTAGGGGTAATTCTGGAGTGACTGGCCAGTGTTGTTTAACTTGGTAGTGATTAAAAGGCTATTAATCACATAATAATTCACTAAAGTCTGTGTTTTGTGTAGCTGTGTACTAGCTTTGTTTTAATATAAGAAGCAAATAATGATCTAAATAATCTAAAGGATGGAAGTGATCAGAAGCATAAAATGTTGCTAGCATATTTCATCAAATAAAATTAATAATATTGGTAAATAATAATGCAATGGTAAAAAAGGCTAAGAATTAGGAACTGACCTTCCATTTCATCCTAATGTTCTGATGGAAGAATTACAAAGAAAAGTCCCACTGTTCAGAAAGAGGACATGCTAACTGCGCTTTACATGGAACCTGTTTAAGTGGGCCGCTGTACACTAAAGAACATCTACCTCATACCAAGGAATTGCCTAAGATGTTTATTTTAGTCAGCCCCTACAGTCATTTTTTTAAAAAATACACAATAAGATCTTTGTTTCAGGATGATACGTTGATTCAGGATACTCAACACATAATTTCAATCTTGTTAATTCTCAAGAGAGCTCCTGACACGTTATTTTAGACTTCTCTCTCCAGCAACTCTCTTTTAGCAGATGATCTCTCCTATTTTGCTTAGACTGAGTTTCCTGTATGTTCTCTTCTTCTTGCCTCAACTCATGCCTCTGTGTCTAATGACTCACTCTTCTAAGAAGATGCGCAGGACTCTGCTCTACCAGTTACCCTTCTGTCTCTGTCTGTTTCTAATACCTATTGAACATTTCAGCCTCACTTTACTGTGGCAGAACCTTACTTTCATTACAGACCCTCTAAGTACCCAGACTGGGAGACTAGAAGATTCCTTGGGCTTCTGATGCCAAAGAGTGATGCGGTGTTAATTTTATTATTTTTTCTTTTTTTCATTGAATTCTTTATTGGTACATTTTATATACAGCTCACAATCACACATAACATTGGGGAATTTGTACCAGTATATGACACAAGTTAATTCCCAGTTTTACCCACATCCCTACCCACCCACACCTCCCCACCCCCTATATACATGCTCTTTTATTTTCTTTCAGAATCATATTTATTCCTTTCCCTCATTACATTCCCACACCAAATTTCCTTTGGAAATTTCCTATTCTACAAAAACTGTCATACTTTCTAGAGATCATTTACATGTATAGGTGCTCATATCAAAGAGAAGATCCGGTATTTGCTTATCTGTGATCTATTTATTTAACTTATTAGCGGGTCCTCCAGGTGTCTCCATTTGCACATAAATGAATGAAGCTTGTCATTCTTCATGGCAAAATAATACTCCATTTTATAACGAAAACCACATCTTCTTTATCCAGTCTCCAGGTGATGGACATTTGGGTTGTTTCCAAGACTGAGCTATCACGAACTGAGCTGCTATGAACAAGAGTGTACATCTGTCTTTCCAATGTGAATTTTAAAATTCCTTTGGGTATATTCCTAGCAGGGGGGTGGCAGGGTCAAATGGGACCCCTAGTGATATGGTGTTAATTTTAGAAAATACAGAATTAATTCAATTTGGAATATGATATTTTTGAAGGAATGGCAAATAAGCAGAAATGGAGGTACAGGGCCTGTGGGCTGTCTGCTGCTATTAACCTTCCATTGTTGTTATGCTTTATTTTAAAAGTATAATATTTTTCACTTAGTGTGTACAAGCAATATCCTGGGTGCTTGAAAAAAGGTAAATAAAGATTAATGGGGCACAATTGTTGCCTTTGACGAACTAACAATACCCAGTTTAGTTAACGTAAGTATTATCCCAGGTGCTGGGTAGAGGTAAGAATGTGGTGAGTAAGGGATGAGTGGTAATAAGCAGAATGGTCATTTTGGAATATATATGGAAATAAACCCTTGAACAGTTTTCAACAGGGAAGTTCCTGGAAGCACTGATATATTCTATGCTTAAGGATCTTTTAGGACACCTGAAGAAGAAGGTAACTTTTGTGTGTCACTGAACCCCTTCCTTCCTTGTTTTTGAAATTTTTTCTCCTCCATCACATGGGAGCTGGGGGAAAAAAAACATAAAAGCATGACACCTGACCTCAAGGAGCTTGTGTTCTAGCTGAGGAGGTAAGGCATAACTGTGGGGCTGAAAGCAATCATGAGTGAGGGAGCGTTAGGGAACTGAATGTCATTCAACTGTATAAGACTGGTATATATCAGGGGTAAATTAATACCAGTGTGGTATATGACTACTGAGTTAATGAAGATTCATTGTTCCTGATGACTCTCTTTTGGAAGTATCTGTTTGTCTTCATCCCCAAATCATTTATCCCATGACCTGATGGCGTTTCTCAATCCTCTCGGTCCTGACTTAGTCCTCAGAGCTGCCTGCATGGAAGAAACATGATTTTTGTTTCATTTCTTCATCCTGAAATAAATAAGAAGACTTTTTCAACTAATGAAAATGCGGTCTCAAAGGCATGACAAATTTGGAAAAATTAATAATTGGCACTGATTTGGCAAAATTCATAATTGGCATTGATTCCCTTGATGAAAAATTGCTTCTATTTTGTGTCCTCATAACACACTTAATAAAGAAGAGGTACTAGTTTTTATAATTTCATGGCAAAGAAAATTGAAAGATCTCTCAGTCCTTTCTATATTGTTGAGAGGATGTGGCAAATAAAGGAACAACTCTGGGAATTTCTCGGTCCCTGACATGGTGTCCTCTGGACTACTGACAAGAAGGGAACACTGATATTTTTGGTCCTGCTGTAAATGGTCTCACCTATAGGCTTGGAGCTCCAGAAGGTGGTTTTTAGCCAGTCAAGAAGCAGTTATTTTAGAAAGCATCCAGAGACAGTTCTGACAAACACAGTGTTGGTCCTGAGTCAATTTTGATGGTGCACGTGAAACAGGGCCAGCGTGCTCCTCTACACTGACTACTGAACTGAGAGTAGGATTCTTGGCTTTGAGTCTTGGCCTGGTACTTTATCATCTCTGTGACCTTGCACAGATTGTTTCTGCTCTCAGGACCTAAATATTCGATCAGAGAAGTGATTTTCAGGGTTCTTGTGCTTTCATGCTCTGCAACTTGTGGCATGAAGTGCGGTTCTTTATGATAAAAGGACATAAACTCTCTTTTATTCAAATGAACTCATATTTGACGGGGAAAATGAAGACGGAGAAGAAGACTCCCTTGGACACATAGGACATATAACTGGTCTCATGTGTATAATTGTAAAAGCCTGTGTGACTAGGATGTTGAATCATGTGATCCCATATTTGAATAATGGCTACTCCCTTATTAAAATAAAGATATGCCCTTCTGCAAACCCTCATTACCCCATAAAATCATCAAGCACCAGCCAGCAAGTCATTTATTCATGAGGTCATGCCATAAGACATCCCCCACTGAAGTACTCTCTCCTTAGTATGAAGCTTGTTCAAAGTAGTAATTAAAAGAGAAAATACTAATCTATTTTTACTTTATTTTACTTTTTATTTTATTTTATTTTATTTTTTCTGGTACTGGGATCAAATGAGGTGCCACGTGAGTTAAATCCCCAGCCCCCAAGAAAATCCTAAATATTAAAACCATTCAACCTCAGCCTCAGGTGGTACTAAGTCATGTTTGGAATGCTCTTGTTACTTTTAATCAAGACCTAAGCTACGCAGACCTTTTTTAGTTGTTACTTTAGTACACAAAGAACCATGTAAACATTGGCACATTAATATGACCTATGGCTTCCAAAAGCACTGTGGGAACTTTGCCCCCGAAGAGCCTAAGCAAACCCCACAAAACAATTTATTAGGTGGGTTTGCCTACCTTGAAGTCTTATCTAATTGGCATTCAAACTTTTGCTGCCTCTTCTTTTATCTTATCTCTAAAGATTCCCTACAGACAGGAGAGTTCTTCCATTAATCACTGCTCCCCTCTACACACACACACACACACACACACACACACACACACACACACCTTGGGCTAGAATTGTTTATGATTGGGAGTAAACCAGAGACACTGTCTGCAGTTACTCTTTCATTTTATTTTTTTTTTATACAGAAGCTGAGACTCAAAGAGAGGTGGTACATAGCACAACCAGGACCAGTGCTGGTTCTGGTATCGCTATATTTCCATCAAGAGCTCAGTATTTCAAAGAAGTGCAAAAGCTCCTTAATTCCACTCAGTAAATGCATCCTTCACTCTCTTTGTATGTGAAACATATTGCTAAACCCCAGAAGTGCTTCATAGGGAAATGAAATATTATCCTGACCCAGTGGAGGCCAATTGAGATGTATGTAAATATGTTTAGTAAAATCAGACTAAATGTTCTCAGAGAGGCATCACATTATCTGCATAATAGCAGAATAGGTTTGTTTGGACTGAATTATTGCTTTGAGGTGTTTTGTCTGAGTTTTATGAAAAGGTTTCTTCATGGTGCTTTGAAAAATCTAAAGATTATATTAAAGTATTAGCAATGGTATTGTCCTTTATTTCTTTAGATAAATCACAAATATATTTCCAATTTGAACAAATACTATATTTTGCCTCTGAAAATGTGACAAGATATTAAAAGGTATATGTATTTTGGGTGAGGGTGTAAGAAAATGAGAATATGCATACATTTCTGCTGGCAATTATGCCAGTATATCTACTCTGAAGAAAAATGTAATATCAATTAAGAGCTCAAAATATACATACCTTCTAACCTAGTATATGAAAACTCTAGAAATATTTCTTCAGGGTGGGAGAGATAAAGAGAGGTGTAAAGGATAAACATGAGAAATGTTTTCATATTGTTAAGTAATAAAAAGCAAGGGAGAAGGCAATGCATTATGGTAAGACCTAAATTTCACTGAATGCCCATCTTGAGGTCAGTAATACATGCACATTAAAATACATGCCCACCAATGTAAGCTTATAAATAGAAAATGAAAGGAGATTTATTGAAAATTGCATGAGAAAATAGAATAGGGATTGGATTATTTCCTATATAAAACAACAACACCATCTAAAACATCCTTCAAGCACTTGTCTTTCACCATTTTGATGAGTTTTAGCAGCTGGCTTTCTCTGCTCCTTTTCTTTGAAGCCCCTGTCTATGGTCAGTAGTATCTCCTTACCTCCTTTCTTCATCACTACCACTGACATGCCTGCATGCAGATCTCAGTGTTTTGTTTTTCTGAAATGATATTCTTTACACTGCTCTGTCCATTGTGGCAGCCACCAGTCTCAGGTGACTGTTGAGTACTTAAAGGGTATCAGGCGCAACTGAGAATATATATTTTTCATTTTATTTAATTTGACTGGTTTGAAGTGCCAGGGCATACCTAGTTCATCTGCCTAAGAATAAGGTAGAGCTGTGCCATCCAACATGGTGGTCGTGGAGCCACACATGGGGAATTTAATTTAGAGTCCATAAAGTTAAAGTTTACAAAATACATGTGGATATTGAACAGTATAGATATGTTACAACTCAGAAAATGTATTTTGTAAACTTTAACTAGGACTTCAACTTCACTTTATTGCATAAAGAAGATGTGGGCAGTGACTCGATGACTTTTTTCAGCCTTCTCCTTGCTTACAAAATAGTGAGAAGAATGGATGGGATTGTACATAACTATTAATTACATTTATTTTCGTAAGTATACAGAGAAAAAGCCAGAAAAACATAAACAAAAAATCATCAGTATGGTTGATTTATGATAGTAGGATTATGAAGTACTCGGTTTTACTTTGTTTTTCAGTTTCCTAAATGATCTGGAAGGAATATTTATTATTTTGTATTAGGAAAATACACAACAATTATTATTAAAATGTCTACCATATATGATTTAAAAAAACAATCGCAGGGAGGGTATCTCTTATAAGGGTTCTATAATAGGCTTTTGCTTGGCAAATGGGGAAAAGCCCAGTGGCA
Source organism: Thryonomys swinderianus (assembly GCA_004025085.1). Classification (NCBI taxonomy): domain Eukaryota; kingdom Metazoa; phylum Chordata; class Mammalia; order Rodentia; family Thryonomyidae; genus Thryonomys; species Thryonomys swinderianus. The sequence goes on along the minus strand of PVIC010002239.1, from coordinate 55,026 downwards.
GGCCCCTTTGGAATATGGCCCGGGAATGGCATGTGTGGATGTTCTCCCAGCTGCTTCCTCACATCAGACAGCTAACAAACCAGAGCTCCAAAGCCAAGCCAATTCCCGCTGTCACCATTGATGAAACTCGCACACAGATGGAGAAGTAAATAAAAGAGAGAGGTGGTGAGTTTTCTATATTTGACCCAGTTACTATTTTTACCAAATAAGGAGAGAAAAGCTTAGGATTTCAAGCATGAGAAAATAGATCCTGATATTGTGAGCAAAATCTTGCTGCTCTTTTTTAGTCCTTTATGAATGTGACTTTCCTTCTTAGAATCAAGGCCAAATTTGGCACAATCCATATTAGCTAAAATGTGTAACCTTATAATTAGTCCCCCCAAAAGGAACTATTAGAGATATTCACAGAAGAATTGCACAGAGGGACTGAAAAATAATTCATTGATTTGGGGAGCCACAGCATAGGAATTATATCGAAATTTAGAGGTGTCATTATGTACCTCCCCTTCAAATTTGAACTCCACTTAGGGTACGGGGTTTGTCTTGGTTATGTTTTCTTGCTGCTGAGACAAAATACCTGACACCCAAACTGAAAGGGAAGAAGGTTTTTCTGACTCAGTTTGTAGATGTGTCACTCCATAGTTGGTTGGCTCCAAGTCAGGATGTCATGGCAGACAGGCAGTGTAGAAGAGAAAGACTTCATGGTGGGCAGAAGATGGCAAAACAGTGAAGTATCAAGCAGCAGTATAGTCCCTTATGTTCTATCCAGGCTATACACAATTAGGGTATATAATAGTTACACCCAGGGTGGAGCACTCTGAATCCTAACATGCCAGAATGAATCAATCCCAGTATCACATTCTTAATCCCACCCTTATACAGATCCAGCCACCCCTGAAAAGCCCCACCTGTGACTGCATGTGATTTAGCGGTGGAGGGCATGAAGACACAAACCATAACAGGGTTCTGCCTGGAAACAGTAGACACCAGGGTGAACGATGATGTATTTTAAGCAGTGTCATATCTGATTCAGTTACACCTAGATGAACCTCATGGTCAGGTCTTTGGTAGTATCTTTTTTCTCTTATCAATACCTCCCCACAAAAGGAGGGGGCAGAATTTCTTTCCATTTGTCATCTTCCTTGCACGTAACTATAACTGTGCATGTTTGCATGTCTTTCAGGGTTTTTTGCATGTTTATTTCATAGAGGGCTCTGGAAGGCTAGAAAGATTTGTGAAACTCCTACAATGAAGATAGGATGGAAGATCCTCAGGAATGGCAAATGAAGGTTTACCTGGAGGGCAACTGGACTCTTTCCAAGTTCTTCCTGTCACCAAGCGACCAAGCAGGTATTTTTCATTGCATTTTCCTGCTGAATGAGTCACTAGGAAATACTGCCTGCTTCAGGAATACAGAAGGGACGTGAATTGCTGCATGCTGGGCCTGCTTGTGTAGCAACAGAAGGTAAACCATGTTTTGACTTGCAATTTAATGTTTATTTTCACTGGTTATTTTTAGTTACTTAAGTCTAAGAATATCTGCAGTGCACTCCTTGAAATAGCTTTTTTCTTGAAATTGGAAAACTAAAATGCTTTCAAGTCAAAAGTGATTGCATTGATTACAAGACATTTGTTTTTATTAGACAGCCAGTTCTTACATGAGCAGAAAATAAAGCCTTTTGAGTCCCGAGGTTCCCATGCTTCTACTGAGCTTGCCTACGTGGATTTTGAGCACTTTCTGTTGGTCACCTTTCCATCACTGTAATGAAATCCCACTGAATCGATTAATAAGTAGATTAGGTTTACTCTGGTACACAGTTTTTTTAAAGTTCCAGGCCATGATAGATTGGTCCCATCTCTTTCAACTTTTGGTGAGACAGCACATCACAGCATAAGTTTGTGAAGGAGCAGAGCTGTGCACCTCATGGCTAGGGAGAAAAAAAGAAAGAAATGTCTAGGGTCCCTCAATACTCTTCATGGCATGCCCTCCATATTATAAAGACTTCCAGCCAGGCATTATCTCTTAAAGCTCTCACTGGCTCCCTGGCATCCAATCCTCTAATTTGTGGCTCTATAGCATCATTTAATACCCTAACTACGGCATTTTTCTCCATGCTCCCAAAGACTCATGTCCATCTCACAGTGTCAACTGCACTCGGCCCATCATCAAGAGTATCATGTCTTTATAGATCCAGAAAGTCTGTCTGAGATTCAAGGCAGACTCAGTTCAAGCTCCTGTCAAAATAAAAATAAACTTACATCCTTCTAAGATATTACACTGGACAGGTTCTTCTTTCCAAGAGGAAGAAATAGGAAAATAATAATGAATTAGCCCAAGGGATGAGCAAAACCCAGCAAAAGAACATTGCATGATGAATCTCCATGTTCAGCAGGTTGGGCACACTGGCAGGATGTGAACTTGCTTGGGCAGCCCCCCTTCTATCTACTCTAACAGTGAATGTGTTGACGACCCTTCAAATCTCTGGACAGCAAAGTAAATGTAGTTTCTAGGTCAAGGAGTTCTTAAAATGTCTGGTTGTTCTTTTCACCGAGTACGCTTTTACCTGTGGAAATAGCTGCAAGTCTTTTTGGCAAAAGATCAAGGAGAGTCATTATGGTGCATATTTTCTGTAATTTTGCAAGGACCTTCCTTATGTACCCAGCCAGTAGGGCAGTCAGTGGGCAGGGTCAGAAAATTGGCTTGGATATAAATACCATGCTTTCTTTACCCGTTCATCCTTTGATGGGCATATGGACTGTTTCCAGGGTTTAGCTATAGAGTACGATTCTGCCGTAAGGGATAAACTTGAGACATTTTTAGGTAAGTGCATGCATCATGAGACCATGTTCTTAACTGAAATTAAAGCAGACTCACAAGTTTAAATATCAATTTGATCCTATTGTATGAGAAACTCAAAGTGTAAATAAGGAGCAAACCTGAGGATAGGTATTAGGAAATAGTAATCACTTCTTCAAATGGGAAGGGAAATAAGGGAGGAGGGGCAAGGGATTTTTAAAAAGAGAGGGAAATGAAGGAAAAATAGAAAAAGCTTTTGTACATCAAGAGGCTAAAAAGTATTGAAGGAAGAGGAGAGGAATGAGAAAAAAGAAAATATGTCTTGTAGCATTGGTCTCTGTGATCTTGGTAGGTGTCATCTGACATGAGACAAGATCTCAAAGGAACTGAAACTGGAGGCTGTGTACCAACCACACTTCATGCAGTGAGCTGCCTGTTTTTCCTTAAGGAGGGAGTTGCGTGGTATGTGTACCTGTCTACTGCATCCTTGCCATTCTGCTAGTTACAGTTTGAGAGCTAACTCACTAATCAAAAAGGTGAGAGCAGAACGAAGTATTGACTCAGGAACTCTATGATTAGCACATAGCACTCTTGTACCAGCACCTCCTTTAGGAAGAGTACAACCCATGGCCCATACCCTTAACATGGAATTGTCCTTTTCCCTTTGTTTCAATCATATTATGCAAATATGCAAAGTTGCCATAGAGAAAAGAAGGAAAATGATAGTGTTATAGAATAGGAAGACTAAGGGTGAGGGCAGATGACTCCTTGTCATGCCTCTACAAACTGTATGAAAAGCACACTATCAGTTTTTCATAAACATTGGTAAAAGTGATTTTGAAGTGATCTAAATTCTCTAAGCTTTCTTTAGTTTTGTAGAGTGGGGATAGTAAATATCTACCAAACAGTTTTATTTTACAGATAATTAAATCAAATAATTGCAAAAGTAGTCCACTGTTATGCAGCAGCAAAAAAAAAAAAATCTAGCTCAGATAGCACTCAAATATTTGAATGAATGAAGGCACACATGAATCAATATCTTTCCTGTTCAATAAATACTTTTTAATCAAAATAACACCAAGTAGTTTTTGTGTATTGATGATATAATCTTTGCAACAAAAGTACAATTTTTTTATCTTCATCATTTCACAAATGAGGAAAAGGTAAGTTCAGGTAGATGCGCCAGAATTGGAGCTCTGATTTATTTATTTGTAGTTTGTTTTTTATTTACTGGATACTCAGGATTAAACCACGGGCCTCTTGCATGGTGAGCAAATGCTTTACCATTGAGTGACATCCCTCGTCTCTTTAAATGTTTTTATTTTGAGACAGGATCTGGCTAGGTTGCCCAGGCTGGTCTTGTGGAAATTCAGATCTTTGTGCCTTGAAAACATGTTTTTCTTCCATGCAACTTGCCGTTTGCTATTATCTGTACCATCATACTGAGGATCAACCAGGAGCTACATTTTCTGCTAAGTCAAGCTTTGTAAATAAGGTCTTCTCATTTTCAGTGGCTTGAGGCTGCTGACAGTTTGATAATTATTTAGGCTCTGTTCAGAGTAAGCCCTTTCCCCTCAAGAATAAACCCATTCCTTCATCTTTTCAAAGAGCAGTCAACCCATATACAGACTTTTGACAATAAAGGAAGCATCAGAAGCTAAAGGATGATTTAGTAATTGGTGAAGGCTTAATCTCAACTGTGAGGCAATACGAAAATAAGTACAGTGGTACTTTAGTTCATGAATTTAATCCTTTGCATAATTCTGGTTGCAAAGTGAATTGGTTGAGAACTGAATCAAATTTCCCATAAGGTTAACATGGAGCCTAATCAGTATGTAACGTACTTAACACATTTCATAAAGCATATTTTCTGCTGCTGCCTCCTACTGGTACTTGCTGGTGCTTAGATGAATGAAAAGTGCTGGTAGATTTGAGCATGGCCCCTCAAAGGGAACTGTCCCAATCTCATCAGTACAGTTTACTCATCAAGGTCGAATCCACTAAATTCCTCTTGAGAAAACATTGATTTCAAGGCACTGAAAGACCTGGTTTAGGGCTCTTAGTTTTCCTCTGTCTTCTATGTTCTTAGAGGGATTAATCTTGCCAATGTTTCTCTTCCTGACCAGGTAAATCTAGCCAGTTCTTGCCCTTGTCCGGGTTTCGTGAATGCACAGCCAACCCTGGATCTTCATCTTTAATCTCAGGGCCAAGATTTCATGTGCTTCTTAAGTTGAGTAAACCATGTTATGTAATACAGTACTCATTTTTAATGTTGATGCACAACTGAGATTAAAATTTGACTGATTAAATGAATCTTTTGAATCTGAAAGCAATAGCTAAGTATCCTTGACATGGCAGTAGTATGATAACGTACATGATAGAAAAGTGTAAGAAGCTTTAAAAACAGGCATTTTCTGTTCATTTTTACTTCCTACACTGTAAAAAGATCCATCATCTCTGTAGCTCCATTCTTAAGAAACAAGGAGAACAGGTCTCATCTTATAAATGTAGGTAACTAAGGATTGAGGTACTCACCATCTTTGTTCATTTTCTGCCTTGAATGGTACCTTTTCTTATTTGGCCAGTAGGGGACGATATTGCTATCTCAGAATTATCACCACAGCCATCACCATCACCATCATCACCATCACCATCACCATCACCATCATCACCATCACCATCATCATCATCACCATCACCATCACCATCATCATCACCATCACCATCACCATCACCATCATCATCATCACCATCACCATCACCATCATCATCACCATCACCATCACCATCATCATCATCACCATCATCACCATCACCATCATCATCATCATCATCACCATCACCATCATCATCACCATCACCATCACCATCATCACCATCACCATCACCATCATCATCATCATCACCATCACCATCACCATCATCACCATCACCATCATCACCATCATCATCATCATCATCATCATCATCATCATCATCACGATGTATTACACTTCACTTCCAAAGTCTGTTTTATTCAGAACACCTCATCTAAACCATCTCATAGTTGCTTTTTCTGACAATTAACTGCCATGATTCACTCAGAATTGAGGGTCAATAAGTTGTTTTGGTGTAGCATATGCCTCCTTTCTTTAATTCTAACTCTGAGAAGCAAGATGCATGTGTATGCAACGTTTCATTTGACAGACATTTCAGTTCCAGTTGCGGGCAATCTAATTCCCTTTTGTCTTAGTCACTTTCTTCATAGCTGAGACACCATACCTGAAACGTGCAACTTAAAGGAGGAGAGGTTTACTTTGCCTCATGTTTCAGTGCATGATAGATCGGCTGGGATCCAGGGATAAAAGCATGGCAGAAAGGTGTGGTGAAGGAAAAGCTGTTCATATTTTGGCACCCAGGCAGCACAGACGGGAGGGAGGAGCCAGGAGGGAGAAACACACTTCCAGGTCACATCCCAGGTGATCTGTTTTTTTTTTAGAGTAGACCCCACTTCTTAACAGCAAGTCACCTATACTGCCCCCATAATTCAATCATCTTCCAAAAGTCCCACCTTTGAGTGCACAGGGCTGTTGAAAGACATGTGGATATAAACTGTACCACCTTTATTTTTAAACTATATCACGAATATTATTACATGTATGAATATATACAGATATACATTTTTATATATAATCCCTTGTCTAGGCCATAGCCCTAGTCTTCTAACTTGTCTCTCTGGTCACTGTACGTAGTCACTCTTTCTCCCTTCACTCATCTTTTTCTTAAATGGCGGCCTAAGTGATCCTTTATAAATGGAAAGTACACTGTGACACGATCCTGCTGTAATCACTTCTGATTAAATCAGAATAAAATCTACAATCTTTGCCATGTCCCAGTGGTCCCTGCATAATCTGTACGCTTCTGCCACTTAAGCATCATCTCCTCTCATTTTTCCTTTCTCCCTCTGCTCCAGTCATAACGGATGAAATGAGATAGAGTGTTACAGAATGCATGTTGGGACTTTTTCTGTAGTCTTATAACTTTGGCTAGAGCTCAGAACCTGGGACAACAGGGTACTAAATAAATTAATAGTAATGAAATGTTTCCATTATTCAGTGCTAGGCATTTTTTTTCTAAATGCTTCTACACATTTTAACTTATTTAAACCCAACCCCAACAAACAAATATTATTTTAATTCCCATTTTATCAAAAAGGGCACCAAAGTACAAAAATTAACCATCCTGATGTGCAGAGATCAAGAGCTGAATCCAGGTGATGTTGTTTCAGAGTGAATTCTCTCTGCAGCCACTTTTCAACTCTTTCTTAGTCTCAGGGCACCAGGAGTTACCAATAATCCCTTTCAGTGCTTTCTAAGAGGTGTATAAAAGTACTGTTTTAGATCAGTGGTGGTGAATCTGTGGCACTCATGCCATGGTGAACTATTTGTTTTCACTGAGAGCTCTAAAAGATGGATCGTCACCGTTTTAGACCTTCAATTCCACCATCACACCTAGCCTAGACAAACAGAAGAATGGGATTTTCTGAAAGTAAGAGAATCTTTTAAGAGAATTCGTACTGGTGGGGAATTACTGAAGAAAAGAAGGGGCATTTTCTTTCTTTTCTCGTGGGGTAAAAGGAAGTACTTGCCTCAAGTTCAAGCTAAATGAAACTGAAATGCTGACATATCTGAACGTGCCAGTTGTACTGAGCTGCTAAATGGCTGACTGTGTGCTTCTCCACTAGCAGTGCTTAGCACAGTGCTGGGCGTGGGGTAAGAGCCCACTCACGAGTGAATAAAGCACAGATGGAATGGAGCATTCGTCTTCACAACACTTCTCTCACCTAGCTGGGGAACACCCAGGAACTTAGATGAATGATTTGGAAGTTCAGTTGCTTATGCTTTAAACAGGGAATGAAAAGCAGAGAAAAATTGCAGATATAAAAGGACAAGCACAAAAAAGACAGAGAAAAGCCCAGTTGCCATGTGTGAAAACTGAAGGAAATTAGCTAAGAGACTTTAAAAGGCTACAGTCTTTGATTAGATGTAAAATAAAGCACAGAGATTCTGTAGCACTATGATTTAGAATCTAAAATGTCTTCTAAAAGCCTCATATTCAGACGTGTGGCCTGGTCAGTTGGGATGACTCACTGGGGACATGACTCGGACATCTCCAAATTCTCCCTTTTCTATTTCTTGGCCACCATAGGTCAAACAACTTTCCTTCATTTTGTAGTTCTTCCATGCCGTTTTTACTTGTTTGTTTTTTTTACGTTTTTTGTTTGTTTGCCTTAGAGCAAGGCAATCATGGAGTAAATCCACAGAAACTAATAGTCAAAGTAAACATCTTGTCCTTCAAGTTATTGGTGTACAGTATTTTGTGCCAGTGATAAAAAAGTGACCAGTACAAAAAACTTGCACTAGGTGTAGGATCAGTGCTGTGATTGTACCTGACTATATGACTCAGAAGTCTTAAGAAGTGACTTGCAGGAAGAGTTTGGAAAGTTTTGGAGAGTGGGTTACAGAAGATCTAGACAAAGCATTTTGACCAGTGCTTGATGTATAGTGCTGATCAGAGCTCAGAAGACTAGAATGTTCATAAGAATAAATACACTCAAGCCAAGCTCAGAATGATTCAGTCAGGAGAAGAACTACATTAGAGGTTGGAACTGAGGCAATGGGTATTATGCTCTGGTATAAAATTTGTATATATTTTGTACATATCCTATGACTTTCCAGGAGACTGAGAATCTAGCCAACAGACTAATTAATCCGAAAGAGGAAATTTGGGGGCAGCTCTGTATTCAGGCTGTAACGTAGGTAGTACTGATTGTTTTTAGCCAGATCTCTGGGGAAAGTCAAGAGCAAATGGCAGAGCTGAATAATTTGTAAAGTTTGTTCAGGGAAAAGGAGAAAGATGCTGTGAGCAAATTAAAAATTAACAAGATCCCACCTATCATAGGCTCCAAGATGAAAAAAAAATGTCAAGCTTTCATTTGAGAAGTGTTTCTAGTACACCTGCTTATTCAGCACCACCTAGAGTGTCCCTGAGTTTGACGATCCAGGCACTTAGAGACCATTACACACATGGGCCAAAGGGGCTCAGATCTTCTTTCAAACTGTCACTCGGCATTGGTGCCATTCACATGGTGCTGCTCTTTCAGGCATACGGAATACAAGAATTGTGGAGTATTAAATTTAAAACAAGTATTTTTTTTCTTTTGAGACAGAATCTTGCTTTGTAGTTCAGGTTGTCCCCGAGCTCACTATGTAGCCCAGGTCAGCCTCAAACTCAGCAATCCTCCTGCCTCTGCCTCCCGAGTGCTGGGATGACAGGTGTGAGCCACCAGGCCCAGCATTTAAAACAAGATTTTAGCCGGGTGTGGTGGCTCACGCCTGTCATCCCAGCACTCGGGAGGCAGAGACAAGAGGATTGCTGGGTTCGAGGCTTGCCTGGGATACATAGTGAGCTCAGGGCCAGCCTGAACTACAAAGTGAGACCCTGTCTCAAAAAACAAAAACAAAAACAAAAAACAAAAAAAAACCCCAAGATTTTAAAGGCTTGGAAGCAAGACAAAATTGTTTGATAGGTCACGTGTTGTACCGAGAACCTACAAAAAGACAGTGTGTGAAGCTATAAGAGGGAAACCGAGGGTGCAGTTCCTAGGAAATTAGAGATTCTGAGAAAGTGGAATATTTGCCGAAGAGGGTCATAGCCAGTAAACAGATTTGGTCCGAGGAAGAATCCATATGTTCTGCAATGAGTAAGGCCATAGGGATAGCACTTCCCAAGCCACTGGTGCTCACACTGAAAGATAAAATTATTTCAGTGAAGCTAAAGCTGGCCTTGCTGCAGAATGTTTACCTAGGAGCATGCCCAAATTTATCCAGCCTTGCCAGAAACAACTCAATAATGTCCTTGTTTTTTTTAAAAATAGTTTTGTTACTTCTTCCTTCCCCAAATGTAGCTAATTCTCAATGGTTTGTGAAACGAACCAATGAATATGTCACTTAAATTGTTGAATGAGCCAATGAACTTGCAGGGCCTGTATACTCAAACTTGTGACCAATGGAAAAAGCCCAAATGCTCTAGCTCTGTTATCCCACCTTTCCCAAAAGTATAACTAATCCCATCTTGCATCGAGAGAGTGTCAGTCATCTCAGTTCATGAGCACAGGCTCACCCACTAGTGTTAAATAAAGTTTCTTTTTTAAAATTGAATTCTTTATTGGTACATTTTACATACAGCTTACAATCACACTCAACATTGGGGCATTTGTACCACTATCTGACATGAGTTAATTCTCATTTTTACCCATATCCCTACCCACCCCACAACCCCCTACCCACTATTTACATGTGCTTTATTTTTCTTTTCAAGTCATATTTACTCTTTCCCCTCACTACTTTCCCCTGCCACATTCCCTTTGAGTAGTTCCTATTTCACAAAATCTATCACACATTCTAGAAGTCATTTTCTTTTCTTTTCTGTTTTACTTTTACTTTGCCTCTGCAGATATTTGATGTGTTGTCCTTTCTCCCATATCAGCCTGAATGAGCCAAATTTCAGTTTTTCTACAACACCTCACCACAATCTACGCTTGGTACCACATATACAGCTACAGGATTTAACGTTTGCTTTCTGAATTTGATCCAAATTCTGTCTATTCCCCTATCCCTCCTTTTAAAAATAAGAATATTTTACCCTATGCCTTTGTGAGTTGAAAATGATTAACTGTCTTTTTGACCCACAGGTCTGCAGTCTTGGGGGATGCTTTGGCCTTGAGCTTTTCACCACTGCTGGAGTTGTTAAGAATTTGATGACTCTTAGAGATAGACTGAATGCCTTTTACATATCGAGATAACTATGAGTCTTTTGGGACCCAAGGGCCAAGTGTTATGGTTTAGTTCTGAAAAGTCTCCCAAAAGACTTAAATTCAGCGATGAGCTCTTTTCAGAAGAAGCAGGCCACTGGGGATGTGACTTGGAAAGGTGTATTTTCATCCCTGGCTCCTGTCTTTCTCTGTCTACTGGATGCCATGTGATGAACAGCTTTTCTCCACCATGCTGTTCTGCCGTCCTCTTTGTGGCTTGGAGTCAGCCTACTACGGACTAAATCTGTGAAACCTGTGAGCTAAAATAAACCTGTCCCCTAGGTTTTTGGTGTTGGGCATTTTGTCCCAGCTAATGAAAAACAATGACTGTGGATTTATGCCCATAGCGCAACTAGACAGGCCAAAGACTTGAGCACTTTGATTTGCTGCTGTCCTTCTCCCAATTCCTGAGATTGCCTGGGACCCAAAGACATGGGAACATTACTTCCTACTAGAGAAAATCATGATAATGAAACTCTCTGGAAAATAATAGCTACATCTTATGGCTGCATCTAATTCCACTGTGTCTGTGGCCTTCAATTTAGTAAGCAGTTCCAGATTCTCTTGAGTGACTGTACCAAAGGTAGGGAGGCTGGCAGCTGCGGCCCCTGCAGCAGAAAGTGGGGATGGGAAAATAGGGTGGCAAAGCATAGGAGAGGGAAACAATTCCAAACAGCAGCCATGGCCACGACTGCTAGAGAAAGGCCTCTTTACAGATAAGTGGCAGGACAGTGCAGAATACAGGCTATGAACTACTAGTGCGTTCAAGCCACTCTGGCTGGCTTTACATTCTGCTTCTGATTAGTAACCGTGATTAACTTATTAATTCTGGCTCCAGCACTTGGCATGTTAATTGACCCTTTTATGACATTGTTTTCTCATCCATAAAATGGAACTAATAAAATGCCTACATCATGGGATTGTTATGAATGGCGAATGAAACAATGTGTGCAAAATGCTTGGCCCACACTCCTACTTAACAAATATTTGTTAGGTTTATTATCTTCTACCAGTATTTTGACCCTGTGTTTCCAACCTACTAACAGGTAATGAAAACCTTCTGGGTAATGATGACCTGGGTATTTCATTAATGAGAAACCAGTGAATGAAAAAATGAACATCTTAAATATTACAAATATAAATAATGCTTCATGTATTTATGTGTGTGCATGGGTATACCTGCAATAGATGCATATACCATACATGATATGCCTGGCTATACATGGAAACATGCACATCTACACATGCATTTATATAAACAAGTACAAAGCTATAAGACTGCACATATTTACAGCATATACACATTCACATACACTCTTGCCACTTATCCACAGGTGCACAAATGCACATACAAATGAAGACAAGCATACACACAGGCATGTAGCTCCACATACACAAAAATATATATATGCATATATAAATGTGGAGAAAAAGGATACATACAACATGTATATATACATAAAAATTTCCAATATGTATATGAAACCATACATATGTAGCATACATGCATTCACAGATGCAGAGACAAATAAGCATATGAGATGATAATAAATTATGGTAAATATTTAAATTTATTTGTTTAAATTTATCTTTATTGGTACATTGATACACATCATAATCACACTCAATATTGGGAATTTGTACCAGTATATGATACGATTTAATTCTCATTTTTATACCATTCCCCTATCCAGCCCACAACCCCTACCCCCTAAATATATAAGCTTTGTTTCCTTTTTTTACTACCATCACATTTTTTCTTTAACCGTCATTTCTCATCCTTCCACCACATTTCCCTTTGAATATGTTCTATTTCACACATTATAATCTTATATGACTACTATTCTGTACATAATCTCTTGTTGATTGTAGTGTTGATATGTAGCACAAAATCGAAGTTTGCATTTGTTATTTGTTTTCAATTATTATTTTAAATATAAAATACTACACAGGGTAATAATCGGTAAATTTAAATAACTGTATTGATGTCCAAGAGCCTTTGCTGTTAATCTCCCTCGGGGTACATGGGCTCACTTTGAGCACAGCTGTCCCATCATCTCACCACTTTCAGAAGCGGTGCTACAGGTCCTCTTCGCTGAGTGTCTTTAGAAGTGACGAAAACTACGCTAAGTGCTGTGAGCGAGCGTCATCCAGTGGAAAGGTAGGCTTGTAAAAACAGTACAGCCTGTTTTCACCAACCTCGTTCATGATACTGGGCACTCTATGACTTCCGTTTTTTTTTTTTTTTTTTCCAAAAGTCAAAATGACCATGAAAGGTAAATTTTTTTTTTTTTTGAAACAGGGTCTCGCTTTGTAGTTGAGGCTGGCCCTGAGTTCACTACGTAGCCCAGGCAAGCCGCTGCAAACTCAGCAATCCTCCTGTCTCTGCCTCCCGAGTGCTAGGATGACAGGCGTGAGCCACCACGCCCGGCACTGTGGTATGTGGTATTGATGGCTGGTGGGCGTGAGTCACTACGCCCAGCATTGTATGTGGTTACCGGGATCGAACTCAGGACATTGTGCTTGTGAGGCAGCGCTGGAACCACTGAGCTACATCTCCGGCCCAAGGTAAATGTTTTTAATTGATCCAGGACATTGAGGCAGCCACAACAACATAACTAAAGACACTCATGACAGAAGTCTTCCAGAACTTTCAAAAGAAGCAAATATAATGGGGTAAGTGCGTTTGAACTAAAAAGGAGTACTCTGAGGGGAATTAATGCCTTTGTGTCTTTTATTGTAAAAATTACTAAAAGGAAAAACTTAAATAGTTCCTGTGGTTTTTTTTTATTAACTTTTTTTTTTTTTTGAGACAGGGTCTCGCTTTGTAGTTCAGGCTGGCTCTGTGCTCACTATGTAACCCAGGCAAGCCTCGAACTCAGCAATCCTCCTGTCTCTGCCTCCCGAGTGCTGGGATTAGAGGTGTGAGCCACCACGCCCAGCAGTTCCTGTGTTTTTTTTTTAATCATGCCGCATGCATGTACATATATAATAACATACAAACACATGCTCACAAGCTGAAAGAATTTGGGACTCTACTGATATGTTGTGCACTTTTCTTCTTTATCATCCAGAAACAAGTAGGCCCTGTGCAGGATTCTAAGTGTTCCAAGAACAACAGCTCCTGTTCTCAGGAAGTTTTGAGCAAGACCATCACTATTCTGTTGATTTCAAGTGTATTATCCTGAAGTTTGTGGAATAGATGTCCATATGTCCAATGAAAGCCACGTTTCCTTTCCATGCTGTGAAGTAGGAACTTGGACAAGACTGTCCAGCTCAGGACTATAACTCCCAGCCTTTGCAATAGCTGAAGCAAGTCATGTGACTAGAGCTTTCCAGCGCTTTGTGAGCGAAGAGGCGTGTGCCACTTCTAGGCCATTTTCTCCATCTTATTTTTCCTTTCAGCTGGTCTGATGTGAAGGAGCAGAGTGACCTGGGAAGCCATCTCTTAAAGATGATGAATAGAAAATATCCAAAGGGAAATGTGGAAGGATGAGTAGTGAGGGGAAAAGAAAAAAATGTGATGGTAATCTAAAAAGGGAAACAAGGGCCGGGCGTGGTGGCTCATGCCTGTCATCCCAGCACTCGGGAGGCAGAGACAGGAGGATTACTGAGTTCGAGGCTTGCCTGGGCTACATAGTGAGCTCAGGGCCAGCCTGAACTACAAAGTGAGACC
>PVIC010002239.1:0-40601 GCA_004025085.1 Thryonomys swinderianus | reverse complement strand
GATAAAGCCCCAGGGTTGATGGGGACTGACTCCCTCTCTCACAGTTTATTTTTATTTAATTATTTTTAAAATTGATTTTATTGGCACATTCTATATACACATCATGGTCACACTTGACACTGAGAATTTGTACCAGTACATGACGTGACTTTATTCACATTTTGTTCCATCCTCCTGCCTTTCACAAAATCCCTCTGTGCCTTTTATATATAAGTTTTGCTTCCTTTATTTAACCATCATTTTTTTCTTTCCTTTCTTACTTACTCCAACCCCCTTTTTCCTTTGAATATTTTTTATTTCACAATATATATCATACATTTTAGAACTCATTTCTCATGCCAGAAAAAAGACATGGTACTTATATATCTGTGACCTGTTTATTTCACTTATGAGTATGTCCTCCAGGTATGTCCATTTGAGTATAAATGACTCAAATTTATCACTCTTTATGGCAGAGTAATACTCCATTTTATTAAAAAATGCTGCTGCCTAATACCCAGTTAAGCTTTAAAATGAGTAATAAATTTCTACTGGGTTATATATTTAGGCCTGTTTGTCCAGGACGTTAGTCTAACTATTACAGTGTGCTTGTGTGAGATACCTCTTTCTGGGTTTATAACTTGGATCAGAACATTCTCTAAGTTTGGTTTTGGATTTCAAGTGATGAGAAGCTATTTATGGATTATGGCCATGAGCTGCTGCACTCTGCACGTGGGCTGCAGATTTTTAATAAAAGAAAACAAACCGCTGAATTAATATTGACCTTGAGATAATTTAGGCGGTGCCAAACATATAAAGATTATTTATTTTGTTTAATAAATGACTATATAGCACTTGTTCTACTAAACACCATTAGAAATACTTTGTAAATATTAACTCATTCAATTTTCTTAATAATCCCATGAGTTAGGCACTATTATTACTTCTACTTTAGAAGCTGTACTACAGAAATGTTAAGCAGTTTGCCCCAGGTCACAGAGCTAATAAGTGTTAAAGTCCAGAAGAAAGCCCAAGCTACTTGCCGCCAGAGCCTTACTCTTATCCATACTAAATTGCTTCCCGTTACCGGGTGAGCTGGGCCTTCTGTCCTAGCTCAGAAGCACAGTGGATCAGATTTCTTCCATTGCTCTCTAATATTTTTTCAAGGTATATTCAGGACCAGGGCTTTACTTTCCATATAAGACAGCTTCCAATACCCAGATTCTTACTCAGGGTAAAGGAGTACAGAACTACAACCGATGCCATTTTGAGTGTGCATAGCGGTACGTGTGCGCGTACACATGGGTGGAAGTAGCAAGCCCGACAGAGCTGCTTTGCCTGTGAGAATTAATAGGATCACAGCACACAGTGGTATGATTGCAAATAGAAAGACTGCTCTGTTCAAACAAATCTGTTTCTTACTTCATGCCAAGAGCTACAGTGGGTAAACTTGCATTCAAATTGGCCTTGGTGCATAGAGACTTGCTTCTTATGTAACAAACCCTCAGCTACGGCCGGATCTTGTTGGTTCATGATCCCAGTCCGCAGGCTCTGTCTGGCAGAAGTGCCGCTGTCACAAGGGGTCCATGTATCTGAGGAGCAGAGGAGTGGGGAGAAGTAAATGTGTTATCATCATCAGTCATCACTTGTCTCCTCAAACTAAATGGGTTTGAGGTATTAATGCTCATCTGTCTTCCTTACTTAGAAATTCTTATGGAAATTCTGTAGCTCTTTGCTTTCCTACTATTTATTCCTAAGCGTTGAACTCAGCGTTATCCCTACTAACCTAACCTCATTATTTAGGGGCTCTCTCCCCATCTTTGTCTACCTCCTTTCTTTAAACATCTATAGAACATGAGATTTCTACATGTTTATATCTCCGGATACAAAGTCATAGGAACCGAGAATGCCAGAGTTTAAGGGCTCTTAGAAACAATCTGTTCTAATCCTTTCACTTCACAAATGAAAGACTGAGGCTTAGAGGAGGGTGACTTACTGCAAGGCCATATGCCCAGAAGTGGAAGGGAGTGAAACTGTTACTGAGATTTGAACTCTGTGCTGAAGTCAGGGCCATCACACTGATTAGCCATATCTGCCCAGATAAGATCTGGGTGCTTAGAGGCGGGCTGCTTAGGAAACGCAGTTGGCATGGTCTAGACCAGTGTTCAAGGGGACACATGATACAGTGAATGCTCTGGACTAGTAGGGAAAGGTGTCAACTCAGTGCTAAAATGTGTAACAGTAATAGACAACAGACATAGAGTTTCGTACTCTGCATCAACCACCGTGCTGTGTTCTTATGTGCTTGAGTTTTTGAGCAACTAATGATTAATTACCAGGGCTACATTTTTTTTTCATTTGAGCTTTGCAGTAATCTTCCAATGTAGGCTTTACTATCTTATCTTGTAGATGAATACTCTGAGGCACAGTTGTATTAAAGCTGTCATGTAAGGTTAAAACAAGTAGTTGAGACCTAGGATTCACAGTCCACACGTTAAACACTCAACAACATACAGATTGCTTGGATGCAATCTAAGAGCTTCAGAAAGACCCAAGAAATTTGCCTAGATTTGGTCCTTGAGGAGTGTCATTGCTTTTTGCCCATTTTCTTTGAGAGATTCAGCAGATAACGTCAAAGGTCCATGCTTTGGGTAGCAACCAGCATTTACCATGGATTTCATGAGACAACAGGAAGAGCTTGGCTCTCATATTCACGCAGCCTGATTTCACAGACTACTGTCCTTTCATAATATCACTTCCTTCAGGCGGTCAGCTGGAAGGTGCCCTGACAAAGCCTTACAAATGCTCTGCACCATCACCATAGGACCTTTACACTAAACTACTGGACATTTCATGGCCATGGCCTTGTAGCAACAGTCTGCGCTACAGAGTGAGACCTTGTCTCAAAAAAAGAAAATCTCAATCCAGCCCAACCCAACCAGACAAGCAGTTGTCTTGCAATTTCATTCTATTTATGTCAACGAGAGAGAGAAAGAGAGAGACAGACAGAGGGAGAGAGAGAGACAGAGACAGAGACAGAATGTGAGAATGAATGAATATGAACGGGAAGATGGCTTGGCTCTTTAATGGTGTGACTTGTAGCATGTGGGGGGAGTGGAGAACTAGGGGAGAAAAGATTAGAGCTTTTGTGTCTCCTGTGACTGTAAACCTGAATGAAGCCATGTATCTTGGAACTTAGAAAGTCAAGCAAAATTCAGTAATCATCGCTAACATCTATATAACACCTGGTAGATAGCAGGCTCTATTCTAAGTCTGTGAAGTATTGATTATTTTACTTAATTGTCACAAGTGCCATCAGAGGTAGGTATATCTCTATTATCATCATCATCACCATATTACACATTTGGAAACAGGCACACAGAGGTAATGTAACCTTTCCAGGATCCTGTAGCTAGGAAGAGGGAAATTGCTGAACTCCAAGCAGCGTGACTTTAGGGTGTGTGCACACAGGCATTGTACCATCGCACTTCAGGGAGATGACAGCGGCAAAAATGTGATCCAAAGTTAAAAGGGGAAAGGTCTATTTCAGTTCCCCGCTAGTAGGGGTATCAGTCTTTATTCAGCTGGCTCCAAGGCGGGGTGACATAGAAGAGGGACATCACAGAGGAGAAACAGTCTATGACAAAGCAAGGCAGGCAAAAGTCCACCAGGAGCAAAGGAGCAAGCAGCAAATAGCAAGCGCTGAAGCAGCCCTCTTTCTGCTCCTTGTATCCTATCCAGGTTACCTGCCCTTAGGCTGAGTAGCACTGCACCAAGGGTGGGGAACCCTTAATCCTAGCATCACACACTCTAGATCCAGCCACCTCTGAGAAGCGCCCCCAATGACTGCATGGGGTTTTGGGGGACATTCAGACACAAAGCATAATAAGTTGTATGTCAAGAAGAAGAATGATCAACTTCCAGGGAATAAATATTCCAGATTTATGACTTTTTCCCTGGGAAATATAAAATGGAGCCATTTTCTCTAGTCAGGTGGTTCTATTCTTATTAGATTCTGTTGTGGACCCAATCAGTCTTTCATTCAAATGAATGAAGGCAAAACCAATAGTCACCCTGTTGCATGATAACTCTGGAGAAAAGTAAGAAGATATATTTATCAGTAGTGTATTCCTGTAATCTCTGTATCACTTCCAAGATAACTTTCACTTGTAGAGATATATGATTCTATAGGTTAAGGTTGGGAATTCTGTGTATTTATGCCAGTTGCTATAACAATTTCAAGCTTAAGGTTTTCATAGTCCTGAAGCCACTGTTTCACTGTGCAGAAGAAGCAGGTGGCAAGGAAAATTTGATAACTGTTGCCCTACATTCAGAAAAACACAAGTGGTTTTAAATATTACAAATCTGTTATTTATAGAAACCGCCAAACTCTCGCTCATTCTTGGTTTAGAAGGCTGATCAAAATTAAATAAATAAATACCAGTGGTTTCTGTTTAAATTAGGTCTTTCTCAGTTACCATGGCACCCAATCTGTTAGCACCAGTATTCTTGCCAGGATCTGTGCTCAGCCTTTAGGATAGCAATGTTTGCTTTTAAGGTTTATAGGGCATATCACACCTCAATCGGTTTATTATACGCAAGAAAAGAAAGGACTTGGGGAAGCTGATTGCCTGGGTACAGTGGTTAGTTCTAGCCTTCACATGACTCTGTGGGAAACTGGGATGGTACAGATAATGTGTTTTTAGCTGGTGCCCAGTTTCTGGCTCTTCCAGCTACACTATTCTAAAGAATCACTGTGGGTAACACTCAGGCTGAGCTTAACAAAAGATCACCCGAGGAAACCAATGTAATGTAGATAATACAGAATCAACTCGAGTCTGCACATTGTAAGAATCTTTAGATTGCACTTCCAGGAGCTTTAACTGCAAGACTCATGAGAACCTTTTGATGTAGAAGTGAATCCATTTGAAATAGGCAATATTCAAAGGGTCTATGGTAGGGCAAAGTAATGAGGGGAAAGAATCAATATGATTTGAAAAGGAAAAGAAAGCACATGTATATAGTGGGTGGGGAGCTGTGAGATGGGTTGGGATATGGGTAAAATGAGAATTAACTCGTGTCATATACTGGTACCAATTCCCCAATGTTGAGTGTGATTGCGAGCTATATGTAAAATGTATCAATAAAGAATTCAATTGAAAAAGAGAAAAGAAGTGAATCCAGATACATTGGATTAGCTCTACAAACAGAAAACCAAGAAATATCTTTTAAGCCTTTCTTAGAATGAAAAGAAATTATAATTCAACTGATGTGAACAGATTCCAAAGACATTAACAAAGTGGAAAACATAGATTTGTTTAATTATATGACTGTGAAGTAAAGAATTATGCAGATTTTACAGGTAAAATGCCTTTCATACTTCTCTGAACATATCACTTACTATTTTATGCACATATGTGAGTTAGTAATGCCTCCAGATCCTCAACATTTTTTTCATATTTTAAAAACTTTTAATCAGGTAGTGTTTTCATTTAAACCTTATATATGTCTTCAATTTCAATCTCTCCTTTAAGTGATACTTTTTATAATATTACATTTAGAGCAAGATCTTTGGGGAGATTGATTTAGATAGATTCTTATCCTCAGCTTTCTTGTCTTGTAATGGCAAAAGCTGCTGAGAGTACGGCTTCTTCATCTTAATTCGATAGATAGGCTCCATGAGGTAGTCAGGAAGCTCCAGGAAACTTCAAGGTGGGGTGTGTGTGTGTGTGTGTGTGTGTATGTGTGTGTGTGTGTTTAAATATATATGTGCATTGTCCTGAGCATAAAGTCTGTCATTTTCATTCAATTCTCAGATGTTCATGTAACCCCAGAAAATTAAGAATTTCAGAGCCAGATGCAGCCTTAGTTCCCTTGTTTGTAACTCTGAAGTTCAAAGAGATTTGCTGAGCAGTTTTATGAGTTCTTCCTTAGGGGAGGGGAAGTGACAGGAACTCAACAAGTAACCCAGTGAAGGTTGTATTGTATTTGCCGCCATCAAGTATATTTGAAAATGTAGTGACAGAGTGAAATAAACTAATGAATGATTTTAAATTAGAGAAAACTAGAGTAATGGGGACCAATAATCTCAAATCCCAAGAACTTTAAATCATGTTGATAATACCAAAATCTTTCTGCAAGCCCACTTCATTTTCAGTGATGCTTATTATTATGCTGTCAACCTCTCTGTATTTTTGAATATCCGCAGACATCCCATGAGCTTTCAGAATAAGCCACACATAGAGAACAAACGAATAAAAGAGACACAATGCGAATGAAGCTATGATTGCAACTAGGTCAAATCTATTAATATGTGATATTTATGTCTGTACATGGTTGAAACTGCGAATCTTTTTTGCAAGAACACTTCCTTGCCTTGATAGAAAATTTCTTACTCAGATACTTCAAAACCATCATTTTAATTTGTATCGCCTTGAAAATTTAATTTTTAAACAGACAATGTTATCATGCTGCAATAGATGTCACTGGATTATATCCCTTTGCATGGTGTGAAACTCCCTCTCTAGAGTTGATTTCACTGCTGCATGTTAAAGGTGTGCCTGTGAACTGGTGAATAGAGTACAGAGCTAATGCAGACAAAGCTGTGAGATCAGCCTGTGTAAGGATGTTAACTCAGGTATGTTCTCTGGTCAAGACTGTACGCCACCCCAGCCAGAAGATTCTCTGGACAAAGGAATCCAGGAAAAAAAATAGATGACTCAGTGTAAATTCATCCTCCATAACTAAAATGAAACGTCATAGAATGTATATCATAACATCTCACGATGTCCAGATTAGAAAGAATTTCAGAGCTCTAATCCATTATGATGTACAATGATTTTGTTAAGAGGTTATCTAATCTCCTCTTGAATACCTCCAATAACAGAGAATTTTCATACCACCAGTCAGTTTTGAATAGCTTTCATAAATTATTCCTTATGTATATTAAAAGACTGTCATTCTATAAACTGGTCTTAGAATACTGTGTGGTATCAATGGAATAAATTTCCAAGTAAATTTTAACACATCATAAAATAGCAACAGGTTTGAAATAGGACCTTCCAGTTTTATTTCTACATGACCACTCTTTATGGTTTTGTTGACAGAGAAAACCTTGCTTAGGTATCTGGGAAGCAAGAATTTAAGCAGAAGCTTTAATACCTTTAAATAAAGACTTGGATAACAGTGGATTTAAATTCTCCTCCAGCTCTCAAGGCCTGTTTCATACATAGCACACTGGGGGATAAAAATAGGGTCCCTGGGGGCACATGCATCAACACCTAGCTTGCAAAGGACATTGCAACTGGGTGCTGCCGTGGGCTGAAGATGTGGCAATATGGATAATCTAGACCAGTCTGTTATTGCTTCTCCAAAGGGAACAGTAGAAAGAAATTGGGTGACAGCGTTGGCATTTGATCCTCCCAAAACACATCCGTTCTTCCTTTGAAAAGATAGTCACTGAGGCCCTTCTATACCCTAGATGTGTTGATTAGCTTTCCTGCTTCTGGGACAAAATATCTCACTCTCATAAAATGAAGGAAGAGAGGTTGATCTGGGCTCACAGTTTTAGATGATTCAGTCTGTGGTAGGACTCCAAGGCAGAGACATTATGGTAGAAGGGCATGGTGTGAGGAGACCTGCTCAATGCATGGCAGCCAAGATGCAAGGGTTGAAAAGAGCCAGAGAGTTAGGCCAAAGAATGGGTACAGTCTTTAAAGTCATGCCCTCAGGGCCTATTTTCTTCCACCAGGCCCTACCTCATAACAGCTCATGTAGGTATGAACTAATTCAGGGATTAACCAGTGACCAGGTTAGTGCCCTCGCAATCCAATCATCTCTCCAGAAGTCTCTTAGCCTAGCCAGGTTGCCCATCAAGATTAACCAGCATAATAAGTATAAGGAAGAATATGATGGGCAAAAGAGGTAGGGTCTACCAGGAGGATGCAAACAGTAAATCACACCGAAGTAATGTGCAATTCCAAACAATCATTAACAATAGCAAAGAAAATTCCACATTATTTTCAGAGCGATGCCATAGGTCTAATCTCAAGGGAGATTTGATACAGACAAAGGGAATAGGTTACATATAGACCCTCTGGGAGGGAGGTATAGGAAAATGTGTGACATATTCAAGGACCCGAGAGAGAGCCATTGTGAGGAAAGCTCAGCAATGAGGAGTGCTTGTGGTACAAGATCAACCTGGGGAGGACAGAGTCAGTTCCCAAAGGCTTTTGCAGTCTATGGTAAGACCATAGACCAACTTTCTCTTCTGTACTTCCTCTTACAATCTCTGTTCTTTTCAGCAAATGCCACAACCTCACTACACTTTCAGTTCATTACTTGCATTGTTCATATACCCAGGAATATTCCCTGATCTGATCAACCATGTCCTACTCAAAGTCTTATTCATTTCCATCTCTGTAGTTGGACATCCAGGAAGTGAAGGGGAAGGGAAAGAGCTCTGTTGTGACTTGTGTCTAGATGTCCCTCCAAAGCCGCTTGGGGTCTTATTCGAAGGTAGATAAATCTGGAGCATGTGATACTGGCATTAAGGAAGCGTGACTACTAAAGCACTACGAGGGAGTGATTAGTTTGGCACCAACCTAACCCCAGTAGTCTGAATAAGATAAAATGAGCAGAAAGACATTGCTCAGGTCCCTTGTTGATTTTGCTACTTTGTGGGCACCATGAACTGTTTTCCTTCAGTGATGCCTCTCCCACCTCTCATTGACCTTTGCTGCTTCTGCCCCTGTGAACCGTTGAACCTCTGCCACCCTGCCTTGGACCCAGCCAATCATAGACTAAAACCTCTACAAACTGTAAGCCAAATAAACCTTTTCCCTTCCACTCTAAGTGTCACCTATTTTGTCCCTGCAATGAAAGAAAAATGACTAACACAGGCTCTAATGTATATCGAGCAACTTTTATGCGCCAAAGATGTACTAAGTCCTTTATATTTATGGTCTCTAACCCCTCATGACACTGTGAGGTAATCTTATTTCCATCTTTATACAGAAGACAGAATTTCCACTCAGAGATCTTGAATAATTGGCCTAAAGTCACACAGATAAACCAATGAGCCCACAGAGAAAACACGGTGTGCATGACTCCAGAGATTCTGCTCTTTCTCATCAGTCATGTTGTTTCTATCTATCTTTGTAATTGTTCACTAACTCAGTAGAAGTGTCATGGCCATACTACTTTTTTATATTAAAGTACTATTTTTTGTACCACTCTAAAGCAAAGGGCTCACTTGACTTACATATATTTATTTAGATGCTGGGGATCAAATCCAGAGTCTCTCATGTCGGGCAAGTGCTCTAACAATGAGCTATACCCCCAAGCTCTTAAGGTAACATTTGAAATACAGTAAGTCCTCTGCTAATTAGGAACATTAAAGTTGTGAGCTTTCAGACAGAAATGGACCTTGAATTACAAGCATTTGTAGACGCGAACAAACCACAAAAGTGGCTCACGTGTGTGCCGGACGCTGTCCCAGCTGTGGTGCTGTGCGCTCACTGTGCAGGTCCACACGGTACAGCAGTGCAGGGTGCGGTCAGAGCCCCGGATGACGGAAGCATGAGGAAAAACAGTGGTCACGTGGAGGAGACTGCTGGGGAGCACAGAGTAATTCACGTTGTCTATTTGTATCAAAACTGTACTCAAGTAACTTTGTCAGACTTACCAGTGAATCCCACTTACAAAAGATCTCCTGGAACAGCATTTATTACGAACTCAGAGACTTACTGTACAGCAGCTGAATAGCATGCAGTGGAAAGTAAGAAGTCCTGGCAGCAGGAATTGTATTCGGCTTGAACAGCCTTCTCTGAAAAAGGAGCGGCATGCAGTCATTCCAGGAGAAATTTGCACACAGAACAGCTAATGTACTGTATTTCTTTGGAAAGTAAATGTTGTCTGCAAGCATTAATTAGCATTTTCTGAGAACTGTAACCTCTATAAACTCAATCTACTCAACACTCAGTCTTAGCACAAGGAAGTCACATCCAAAGAAATATTGTTCTGAATGTCACGAAGAACAACTGTGATTGGCATTATAGATGTCTTCTCAGAAAGCAATAAAAGGTTTCCGATCTCAGGGTACAGCACAAATATTCATAAAGTTCTTTCTAAAACTTCTTTCTCTATGTTATTCTTTCCCAGAAGCTTACCCACAGTGCAGATGCCTAGAACCTCTCTTGTTTTTCTGTGTCAATTTTTCCCAAATTCTACCCAAACATAGCAGGTGCTTCGGGCTCTTGTCTTCCTTGCTTCTTCCTCTCATCTTTCTTGAGGATCTACTCATCTCTTTCTAGCCAGTGCCTTTTGCTTTGTCCAGTGTAAATGCTCTTTTGGCCTCCGGCATCAGGATCGCAGCGAGTGTGTATAAACCAGCCAGAGCAGAGGATGCTCTGATGAGCTAAACTTGCTTTTTTCCATTCTCATTTATTTTTGGTGGTGTCACTTCAAGTTCTTTCCACTGCATTAATGGCAAAGTTTAAAAGTGGTAAACACTCTTCTTTCCATTGGACAATCATATCAGCAACAGTTAGTTCTCATGGATAACCCTGATCTACTCTAGAATTCCTGGCATCCCTTTGAAATTGGCTTGGCTAAGGACCGGTTCTAGTTTGCAGTATCTGAGTGGCAGTGGCATGTGTCACTTCTACACAGAGGTAGCTGAATACCCAGTTTTTGTTTTCCAAACTCTAAGTATTGTCGGACTGCTGTAATGACATATCACAAACTGGGTTGTTTATAAACGACAGAATTTTATTTCTTAAAATCTGGGGCCTGGGAAGTCCAAGAGCAAAGTGTAAGCAGAATCAGTTTCTGAGGAGGGCTCTGGTGCATAGATTACAGCTTCTTGCTGTGTTTTTGTGCATTAGAAAGGGCCAACCCTTTTTCATTTTCTTTGTGGCTAATTTCCCATATGGATAAGAAATTGGCCCCACCACCCTTTGGTGAAAAACCCATCCATCTCTCAGTAGATTGCATAGCTGTGCACTGGATATCAAGTACAGTAGATAGTCTCAAAGAGAATATGAATTCTATTTACTCTTGTTTTCTCTCATTCCTTCATAACTTTATACCCTTGTGATATGTTTTTGGTATATGCTTGCAGAGTATTAGTGATGTTGTAGAGAAAAAACAGTCATAGGCCTGCAAATGGCATAGTGTGTGCTGATATTGACCACAATATAATGTCCCTGGAAGGGAACTGCTCACCAACTGGATTATTAACCACTGATTACTTATAGTCAAAGGCATCAGAAAGGAGACCTCAGATGCGAGAGGAATTCAGATTGAATTGTGCTGTGTTAAATGCTTTTTAATTCAAAAAGGAAAGTCTGTAACATAAACTCAGTTGTGAACAGGAAGACAGATTTGTTCATGTTTTGTTATCTAGATTTAACTTGTCAACAATTTTATTACGTATCAAGTACACCTCTTTGTTCCATTTTTATAATTCCAATTAACAAAATATGAGGTCTAAAATTTCATTTTCTATCCAGACTACCTACTTTAAGAACTTATACTCTAATATGATGGGAAACAGAAATGAGCAGATTTCTAGACACATCTGAATTACCAAAATTGAAGCAAGAAGACATAAAAACTCTAAACAACCCAATTTCAGCCAATGAAATTGAAAATGTCATTAAAAATTTACCAACAAAAATAGCCCTGGCCCTGATGGCTTTATTACTAACTTCTACACGAAACTTAGGGAAGAGATAATGCCACTGTTTCTCAATCTCTAATGAAATTGAAAGGGATGTAACAAAACCTCAGATGCACAGAATTAGCACAAAGAACCAACAGCCAAGGCCTCATTTTATTAAAACAGTTTTTGCACAACAAGCGAAACCAACAACAGAGTGAAGAGACAATCTACAATGTGGGAAAACTTAAAGGAAATCAGATCTGCCCAATGGGTATCTGAAATGAATAGACATTTCTCAGACAAAGAAACATAATCAGCAAGTAAAAATAAGAAAAAATGTTCAGCATCACGAGTCATTCGAGAGATGCAGATGCCTCTTCTCCACTGTTGGTGGGAATGTAGGCTGGAGCAACTGCCATGGAAATCAGCGTGGAGATGCTTCAAAGAGTGAGGGTTAGAAGTCCATGTGACTCACCTCTTCCCCAGCTGAGTATCTTCCCAAAGGATTTAAAAGCATCATACCACAGTGATATATGCATGCCCGTGTTTAGAGTGGCACAGTTTGTAATAGATAAATCTAGGAAATAGCCAAAACGCCCATCCATTGGAGACTGGATAGTGATTTTTTTTTTTTTTTTTTTTTTTTTTTAGGCAGGGTCTCGCTTTGTAATTCAGGCTGGCTCTGAGCTCTCCATGTAGCCCAGGCAAGTCTCGAACTCAGCAATCCTCCTGCCTCTGCCTCCCGAGTGCTGGGCTTACAGGCATGAGCCACCACGCCCAGCACTGTGGTATGTGGTATCCATGGCTGGTGGGTGTGAGTCACCACGCCCAGCATTGTTTTCTGAGAAATCTCCACACAGATCCACAATGGTTGCACAAGTCTGCAATCCCACCAACAGTGGGGAAGGGTTCCTTTCTCCCCACAGCCACGCCAGCATTTATTGTTGGTTGATTTTGTGATCGTGGCCATTCTTTGTGGAGTGAGATGAAATCTCAGTGTTGTTTTCATTTGCATCTCTCAAATGACCAGTGATGTTGAACATTTCTTCATATGTTTCTTAGCTGCTTTGACTTCTGCCTCTGAGAAGTGTCTGTTTTCAGTACTGGGAATCAAACTTGAGCCCTTGTGCATCCAAGGTTGGGGTGGTACCAGTTGAGCTAAATCCCCAGCCCAGTAATAAGATTTTCAAGCACATAAATAATAGTATGTCTTATAGTAGGAAAACATATGCTCATTACAAAGAATGACAAAAGTATGGCAAATCATCTAATATCTTTGTTTATTTATACATGCAAAAATGGTCCATGGTCACCGACTACACTGCCATATATAGTATCGGGTGTCAGAATACAAACATGGAGCTTTTGTCAAGAGGGTTCAGCAGAGCCAATGAGCTAACATATGTGCTGTAATCTGTGACTATGGTTTATTTTTAAACGAAATTGAACAGAGCAATGGGTGGGAGGCAGTGTGTTAGTTTGGGGGGTTATGGAAGGCTTCTCCAAGGGGGGAGAACTACGGGATGAAAAGAAGGAAGTTATTCTATCTTTCAGGCAGAAGGAACAGAAAATACTAAGAACACATAGGAGGGAAAACAGTTGTGTTGGTGGAGAAGGAAGAAGGGGATTGTGGTGTGT
Source organism: Thryonomys swinderianus (assembly GCA_004025085.1). Lineage (NCBI taxonomy): Eukaryota > Metazoa > Chordata > Mammalia > Rodentia > Thryonomyidae > Thryonomys > Thryonomys swinderianus. Next base: position 27,319 of record PVIC010002239.1, on the reverse strand, counting down.
GCAGAGTGGCCGGACTGGGAGGCAGCAACGACGGGAATGATAGAGGTGCTGTGTGAGAGACCAGCTGGACTGAGAACAAGTAGATGTTCTTTTTCACGCTATGGAAAACCCGTGGTACGTTGTAACTAGGGAAGAGATATGGTCTTGCTTCTTCCCAAGCAGTAAAATGTAGCAGAGCAAGAAGGGTGAGAAGAAGAGTTTCAGGCTATTATGGCCAAAGAGAAAATTAAAATATTCTCTCCTAAAAGCAACTATAAAACTGGCCAAAATTAATCAAAAAAACATATCTGGACTCTGGAACCCCAGGGGATATGACAATGTAAGAATTAGTAACATCTGTATATCTCCCCATAGGAACACAGAGGTAGAATGAAGGATTTTGAATGTTTTCAACCCAAAGAAGAGATAAAATTTTTAAGAGAAATACTTATCCTCACATAAACATTAACCAATGTATATGGATCCAGACATTATAGGGTGCCCCACAGATGTGTGGAATTGTATGTGTTACTTAAAAAAATGACCACTGTACCATATGGGATCATAAGAACCCTATGTGTTTTTCTCTTAGCTATTCGTATTCCCACTACCTCCATCGGTGCAGCCATTCTAGTTGGATACAACAAGCTGTGAAACCAACAGCTTTGCTGCTGGAGGTAGCCGAATTGATTTAAAGTGCAGCAGAGACAGCTCCATACTCCCAATAATAGTAGGAAGCAGAGGTGAACTCGGTGAGCAACGAATGGAGAATGATAACATCACAGCATGTCTGATGTTTTGATGCTCGTTTGCAAGCAACAGACTGGCAGACTCGTGTCAAACTAAACAGGAAAATTCAGGGAAGGAGACAGCTGTGATGAGCCTTGATCAGCTCCTACATGTCTCTGGAAGTCTAGAAGTTTGTGCACATGCTCAAGAAATGTGAGGTCTTGCATATCCTGAGTCATGAGAGAATCCAGCAGAAAGTAAAACCCGGACCTATCTGTAAACTGCCTGAATGTTGAATGGGGTCTCCAAACCTCCGTCTTATCCTTGTCTCTTCACAAAGGCAAGGGTATCTTTAAGAAGACACTCTTCTTAATAAAAAAGGAAGAATTAAAAACCTGAGCAAAGATATTAGTAGCTCACACTGTAGGGGCACCAGACTCAAAAACAATAAGTATAGAAAGTCCATTAACTAGCTGACAGATAAGAAGCCAAAGAAAGCCAACCAACCAAACAAACAAACAAACAAAAAAACCCTAACAACAAACCCCTGGTGTATCAGTCCAGAGTGGCTAAAATTTTGTTGAAAATATTCAGTTTCCAAAAATAAATCATGAGACATTCCAAGAAATGGCGAAGTTTGATCTGTAGTTAGCGCTGAAGAAACGGAGGCCAAAGTACCTGTCTGAGTGAGATAGGATGTTGGATTTAGCACAGACGATTTCAAACCACTGACATAAATTTGTTTAAAGATTTAAGAGAAATACTTAACGATGAAAATATAGTATGACAATAATAACCCACCAAGTAGAGAGATGGGAACTCTCACCCTTTGGTGGTGAGGCTATAAAATGGTAAAGTCACACTGGAACCAGTTCATCAGTTTCTTAACATACAGCTCATCAGTTGTACAAATCTAAGATAAATGAAAGCTTGTACCCAAACCAACACATAAGTGTAAACATTTATAACCACATTATACTTCATATCCTCAAACCAAAAATAATACAACCATCAATTCATTGATAAAATACAGTGTATCTGTATACAAATTTCAGTGTGATTACTTACTACTTGTAATTTAAAGGAATACGTTATGAATACAGGGAACAACATAGCTGAACCTGAAAAGTAATTTGATAATGGAAAGAAACAAAGCACAAGTCCACTCTAGATTTTTTTGTGACTGCTGTTATAAAATATGGCCATAAAAGGCAAATTCGTGGCGAACTGAAGCCCATCAGTGGTTTTCTAGGGCCGTGGTTGGAAGCATGGGCTACTGCAAGATCTCGGCGAACTGCTCGAGGTGAGGGAAATCTTCTAAGGTTTCGGTCACACAGGTTTCAAACTTTATGCTGAGTCATTGCTATTAACACTTACATTATTAACACTTGCATTATGTAAATGAAATCTCAGTAAAGGTCTTGAAAATAAGATGAAGAGTTTTAAAAAGATTGTCAAAACTCAAAGCGTCCTCCTCCTCATGAACCAGAGGCTCTGCTTTCCTGCTGAGAGATGTTAGGGTAAGAAGAACTGGAAAAAGGAAGCTGATCGACCCCAAGTGGCCAGGTACAGAAACCCCTTAGTTCCACAGGTAAGGCATTTTCTACGCCCAGCCAGAGATGGCAGAACAATATAACAGGACTTCTATCCACTTATCCACCCCTCCACCCCTCCACTGGAGCACCTCACAACTTGCTTTTATGTTACACATGACTCCCTCAGTCAGCAGTAGCAAGAAACACAAGCAAACCAATGACAAGAGATAAAAGAAGCAGACCAAACAAACACCATAAAGACTGAAAACAATCTACCACTGGAATCACAGCACACAAGATGAGGTCAGAACCTGCATGCTATGTTAAAATAGGTTGGCTGCCTGCTGAATAAAGAAAAGTAGTTCTCAGACTGTCCAAACAAAATGTCGAAGATAAACTTCAAACAACCCATCATGACAATAATAAGAGAATCACAATTTGAATGAGGAAAAAATGATCAACTGATGCCAACACCAAAATAAATCTGATGTTGGCACTACTGGGATGAAGATTTCAAAGCAGTCATCATAAAGAAGCTTCTGCAATCAATTATATATTATTTTGAAATAAATAGACAAATAAATGGTAAAAATATGTTACAAAAAAGAAACAAATGGAAATTATAGAAAATACAATGACAGAAATAAATAACTTGCTCAATGGGCTTAACAGTAGAATGGAGATGGCAGAGGACATAAAATTGAGACAGAATAATCCCTAATAATAAAAGAAGCCAGCCATTTTGAATAGGGGATCAAAAATGAGCTAAAAAAAACCAGAGGCTAAAGATTCTGTGAAATAATAATAAATTATTCCAACATTTGTATAATCAGTGTTTGAAAGGGTAGGAGATAGAGAGTGGAGTTGAAAGAGAACTTGTAGAAATGATGGCAGAAAAATTCTAATTTGGCAAAAGGTACAAAATTATGCACTCAAGAAGTTGCAAGGTACATAAACAGAATAAACTAATGAAAGACCTTCAGAAACACATCAAAATTATATTTTAAAAACTAGAGACAGCTGGCAATGGTGGCACATGCCTGTGATTACAGCACCTCTGGATATTGTGGCAGAGGATTATAAGTTCAAGAGCAGCTTGAAGCAATTTAATGAGATCCAATCTTAAATAAAAAGAGCACTCCCTGAGTTCAATAACCAGTGCTGCAAAAGAAAATGTAAAGGGAAAAAAATTATTGGAAGCAGGCTAAAAGAAACAATATATTATCTCTAAAGAAACAACAATTCCAACCTAGATTTCTCATGCAGGCAAAAAAGAAGTTACACCTAACAACAAAACATAATGCTACTCGTAATCACCCCAAACGAAGCTAAATTCTTAGGAGTGTATGTAGCCATATATATATAAAATCTGTGTGATTGAAAATTATAAAATATCCTACTGAAAGAAATATAAAAGTTCTAAATAGAGACACAAATGGTATTCATCCATTTCAAGACTCAACGCAGTAAAGATGATCACCCCAAACGTGTCTATACATTTAATATAAACCTCAGAAAGCTGGTTTTGTGTTTGTTTTGAAGACATTAACAAGAATATTCTAAATATAAATGGAAAAGCACAGGCACTGGAATAGATTACATACTCATAATGCAGGAGAATGAACTAGGAGAAATCACTCCACCTCATACTGCGGCTTACCAGATGATTACAGTAATTTAAAAAGTGTTGCATTTGTAGGACAGGCACGTTGTTCTCTTCTAATAGAATAACAAATCTAGTAATAGACCCTCTCAAATATGCTCATCTGTTTCTGACAAATATGCAAAATCAATCCAGATGAAAAAGAATAGTCCTCTCAAATCATGCTGGCTCAGTTGGATATCCATAGAACAAAAAATATCCTAAGCCTCATGCTTGATACAAAAACTAGATGAAAACAAATCACAGATTTAAGGGTATAATATAAAACTGTGAAACATTTAGAGAAAAATCATAGGAGACAATCTTCCAGATCTAGAGTGAGGCAAAAATTCTTGGACTTGACACTAAAATTATGATCCATAAAAGGACAAATTAAAAGTGATAAACCACATAAAATATTTTTAAAATGTTTTGTTCTGGGAAATTTCATATGAAGAGAATGATAGGTGAAGTACAGGTTGAGGGAAAGTATTTGTAGACCACATATCTGTCGAATGGCTAGAGATGTAGAATATTTTTTCATGTATTTATTAGCCATTCATACTTCTTCTGAAAAGTGCCTATTCATTTCAGTTGTGCAGTTTTAGATGGAGTCTTCTGTTTGGGGGTTCTTTATTTTTTAAATTTAATTTACTGGTACATTATACATACATATCACAATTACACTCCACATCGAGAATTTGTACCCTACAGTTCCCCACCCCTATATATATACAAGCTTTGTTTCCCTTTTTTTAACCATCAATTTATTTCTTTCCCCTCATTATTTACCCCTAAACCCCATTTCCCTTTGAATATTTACTATTTCACAATATCGATCATGTATTCTAGAACACATTTACGTATCTTTTCTCTGGTATGGGGTTTCTTTATTTTTTAGTTCTTTATACAATCTAGACATTTTTTCTCTGTCCAAGGAAGAGTGAGCCAATTTTTTTTCCCATTCTGTAGGTTTTTTCCTCACTCTGTTACTTGTTTCTATTGCTGTGTACACAGTTTTTAATTTGAGATGATCTGATTCATCGATTCTTAATACTACTTCTGTGTATTTCAGGTTCTGTTCAGCACCACAATTCATAATGCCTAAATCTTGGAAGAGATGTATGTATCTATCATTAGATGAATGTATAAAGAAAGTGTGGTATTTATAAACAATGCCATAGAAAATGACAAACTTGAGGCATTTGTAGGAAAATAGGTGCACTTTGAGATCATAAAGTCAGTGAAATAAATCAGACACACAAGCTTAAGTGTCACATATTTCCCCTCATATGAGAGACACAAAGTATAAATAAAGACCAAAATAAAAAGTAGATCATATGAAATAAGACAGATATTTTGCAAAAGGAAAGGGGACTGAAAGAAGCAGAGATGGCAGGGAAAAGGTGTGAAAAAATAATTAAGATGTGCTATGTACATGTATTAACTCCCCAGGACTTGTGGGGAGTCATTATGCACTGCAACATGGACTAATAAAAAATAATAATGGAAAGAAAAAGAAAAAAATTCAAGAGGACTAACTTTGAGAATATATAAAATGTTCTTAAGACTCAGAAGTAAAAAACAACTCAAATAGGACATAATCAAGAGATATGATGAAGAGATATTTTGCCAAAGTAGGTATGTATGATACCAATAAGCACACAAAAATATTAAATATTCTCAGCTGTCAGGGAAATGCAAATTAAGACCACCTTGAAATATCACTACACTTTGATTACAATGACTAAAATTCTACAACTGATAAGTGAAATATTGATGAGGCTTAAAAAAGAATCACTTACAAATTGTCTGGATGTGAAATGTTATATGCACTCTTTTCACAGCTTCTGACAAACTTTAATGTGCATTTACCATATAACCCAGGAAAAACAGTTTGGGGTACTTATCCAACAGAAATTGCTATTTATGTTGACACAAAGACGTACACACAAATGTCAATAGCTGCTTTACTCTTAGTACACAAAGACTGAAAGTAGCCCAGATGTTCTTCAACAAATGAATGGTTAAATACCACATACATCCATACCACGGAATGGTACTACTCTGCTCTAAAAAGAACAGTCTCTTGATACATATTACTTGAATGAATGGCCAGAAAGTTATGCTGTGTAAAAAATACAATTTGAAAAGGAAATGTGTGATTTTGTTTACATAGTGTTTTTGAAGTGTAAACATTTCATAAGTAGAGGACTGATATAGTGGTTGCCAGGGTCAGAGATGGAGGATGGGAAATGAAATCATCTTGAAGAGGTATCTGCTCTTCCATGTTTCCAAGTTAAACGGCAATTGCCAAAGTATGGAGACAGCAGAAGTGTCTATGGATGGGTGAACAGATAAAGAAAATTTGATAAATATTTACAGTGGAATAGTATTCAGCCTTAAGAAAGAAGGAAATCTTTTTTTTTTTTTTTTGAGACGGTCTCGCTTTGTAGTTCAGGCTGGCTCTGAGCTCACTATGTAGCCCAGGCAAGCCTCGAACTCAGCAATCCTCCTGTCTCTGCCTCCTGAGTGCTGGGATTACAGGCGTGAGCCACCACGCCTGGCATGAAAGAGAAGGAAATCTTTTGGTTATTTGTGACAACATGCAGAAACATGGAGCATGTTATGTTGAATAAAATAAGTCAGGGACAGAAAGACAAATGTTTTATGAGCTTACTTAAATGTAGAATTTAAAAAATTGAATTCATAGGTAGGGTATTGGGGTTATTTGTCAAAAGGTATACAGTTTTAATTAGAAGAAATAAGTTTTGGAAATTTACTCTCCAGTATAGTGACTATGGTCGTGTGTATCTGAAAATTGCTAAGACAGTAGATCTTAATATTATCAATACAAATGGTATATGAGATAATGAGAATGCTAAATAGCTTGATTTAAGCAAATCCTATATAACTTGAGAGGCCAGCAAATACTTGAGGCCTGTAATTCTTCTTACACAGACTTCTAGGAATGGAAAATGTAGCTTTGAAACATGCATCCCCTGCCTTGGTTTTGTTGAGAAGTTTAATGTATTTTTCAGAGATCTTGGTAAATATCCACAAAAGGTATCAATCTTGGTTCAATTCAACTTACAATATTTGGGTTGAATACAACATTTCTTATGAATTGGATTTTAACTGACTGCACTGCCTACACAGGGCCTGAGGTCGAGGTATGACATATACTCTATACTAGCGATAGTGAACTTTTTGGAGCTTTCAGTGATAAAAAACAGCTGGCTGCGTCATGTGTGCCATCGATTCTCCACCCTTGGGGGCCTATATCTTCTGGTGACTGTCTGCTAAGTGACTTGAGGGTACAGTTGTGTTTTGACTGAGCAATTCTTAGAAACCATGTGTCTGATGTTTTCCTCTCATCTGTCGAGTGCTGGCTAATCTGTCAGGATAGTTCCACCTGGAAAACTTGTAGGCCTTTAAGGCTCATCATCTTCCAAAGAGAACATAAGATTTTTCTGCCTTACTTCCTCTAATTTAAATCCTAAATTCCCCCATCCCTACCTTGCACAGTGAGGAAGTCCTGTTGTTTGGTTCTTCCAAAATCTTTTCTATGAAACCTTTTTCTATTATCACTGCTAGTGCCTTAAATCAGGCCCATTTTGTCACTGATTCAAGTGATTGCAAAAGACTCATCTAGTTCCGCTCTCACTCCTCCAAGAAAAAATGATAACAATAGTTAAAACATCTAGAGTCCTTACTTTGTACAGGGATTTTCTAAGAGCTTTGTACTCACATTTATTTGTTCAATTTTCACAACAACCCCATATGTTATGTAGTATTATCATTACCACTTGATAGGTAAGGAAATTGAGGTATAGAAAGATGAAGCCTGGTTCCGGGTATACACACATGTATTATGTGCCCTGATCCTTCCATACTGCAGTGATTCTCCACCTCAGTGAAAATGGAAGAATCATTGAAAAATGGATATGTTAAAATGCCAATTCTGAGACTCCTACTCTGATTCAGTAGTTCTACAGTTTGATCAGAAATCTGAATTTCTGCAATGCTACAGATTCTAATGCAAGTGATCCAACGGACACACTTTGAGAAACACCGGGCGATACTTCTCAGAGTGAATTTAGTAAAACACAAATTGTGTAATATCATTTACTCCTTTGAAATCTATTGATTTTAGGGTAAAGTTCAAATCCCTTGACATAGCATATGAACCCCTCCATAAAGGTAGTTCCTGATAATGCCTCCAGTCATATCTCTAGCCTTTCTTTGCTATATTCACCTTCATATAATTTCTTGGCTACTTACTAATTTGTTCAGTTACCCAATAACAAGTCACAGAATTTTTATTCTCACTTGGCACTGTATTAAATGTGAAGTTACACCCCAAATTGTTGAACATCCTGCCTTTAAGAAACAGTCCAGTTGAGGCTAATTTTAAGTGGCTCTGTACAAATCATGAAAGCAGAAGAGTAGGTGTTATTAAATTCACCTGGGAGTCAATGAAGGCATCACCATGAAACAAGCATTTAAGCGGAAACCTGAAGTATGAAAAGAAGTTTGCGAGGTAGACAAGAGAAGGAAGAGTGTTCTAAGCCAAGAGATACAGCATGTGCAGAAACAGGAGAGTAGTGTTCTGCCGTTTGCACATAGTTTTATAATTTTGAGTGAAACCATGAAAAAGTGACAAAGTAGTTACAAGAGTTGAAGCTGGACAGGTAAACAAAAACTAGGCACCTATATACTGAGATATGCAAAAATCTACAATGACTCTCCCCTAGGGGCCCCAGGGTTAACTAGTTTGATTTTGACCTGCAAATTCCCCTATCTATTAAATATGGTCAGGACCCGGGAATATGGTAGGAAATCATTCAGTGTTCTTTATATATCTGTTTTCCTTCACTTCATCAGAAACAAAAGATATGTTGTGTGGGCTCTTAAATGGGGATTAAGAACTCAAATATATGTACTCTTGCTAGGCAGGGAGAAAGCAAATAACCCTGCTGCGAACAGCCTATGGGGAACCTGTGGCCAGAAACAGTAGGTAGTCTCTGGATGCCAAGAGGGGTTTCCAGCAAACAGCTAGCAATCAAATGAAGCCATCAGTCCTAGGAACACAAGGACATGAGTACTGCCCCATGAATGAGCTTGGAAGAGAACTCCAAGCTTACCTTCAGAATTAGAGTGCTGTTCTGTATTTTGATTTCACCCTGATAAGATCCCGAGTAAATAACTCAGCCAGTGTCTGAACTCATAAATAAGTTCATGTTGTTTTAACGTGCTACCTTTGTTAAGTGACAGTAGAAAACCAGCACACACACCATACAAAAAGATTTAAATTTTGCCCGTGAGAGGGGACTATTAAATGATACAGAGCAGGGAAATGACATCATGTGTATGTTGGAAATAGAAGGAGAAATTGGGCAGCTCTATAGAGTATAAATGGTAATATCTAAGAAGGAAATTTCTGGGTACTACTCACGTTCGTGCTCTGTTTTGGAGTTTGGTCTGCAGTGGCTCCCAACAGCCCCTGTCTCCCCGATGTCATCTTGGACTGAGCTGTCCCCAGCACAGTCCTGGCTCTCATCAGATAGATATAACTCCAAGACTCCAGTAATACTCTATATTTATTCTTCAGTCCCCGTTCGGTAGGTAGCAGCTAATCTCTGGGTTAACTGTGGTTGTTGTTTGGCTTCCCAGGCATTTTATCACCTATTCAGCTAATTCCCTTTTTTAAGTCTCTGGCTTTGAAATGCATGGAATGAAGTCTGTTGCCCCATCAGATCCTCACTGATACGTGTGGTGAACTGACAAGCACAAATGGGTGATTTTATGTTAAGACATAGTAGACAGAGGAGGGTCAGATGGCAGCTGAGCTTCAGCAATCAATTGGATGATGATGTTTACTAAGAAGAAAAAAGAAAGGGAAAGAAGTTTGTTGGGAGTAGGTCTCATCTGTTTTGAGCATTCTGAAGCTGGCGTGTCTTTGAGATATCCAAAACTGCTAAGTCCAGCAAGTGCAGAGGCCAGGAACTTCCTGAAACTAAAATCTAAAATTATCTTATTCCTAGTTACTCGTTACCATGATGTTGTCAAATTCTCCTACTGGCTTTTTTCACTCCACTCCAGCCCCATTGGTTCCTTCACAGCCTTTCAAATTTGCCATGTCTGATGTCACCTCAAGGCCCTGCTTTTCTTGTTCCTTCAATCCAGCGCATTCATCCTTTAGATATCTGACCACTACATATCTGCCTCAATTTCTTCAGCCCTATGCTCATTTGTTTAGCTTGTTATTTTCTGAGCACGTTATTTTAAATTAGTCTTTCCTGGAGAAGAACTATACCCACCCAATATATTTTTTTTCTGGTATACTGTGCATCTATTTATCTACTTTATGTCTCCCCTGCTTTAATGTTAACTCTACAGGGAAGTATTATTTGTGGACTGTGGCTCTGTGGTGTTTAGAAGTGTACTTGGTACATAATATGAACTCAGGAGGAATTAGTTTGAATATTAATGAATGTTCATCTATTCAAAAAGAGATATGAACCAGAAAAATGGACTCAGATATTACCAGTCTATAGCCATAGGTGTGAGTAAAATTACTTGGGTAATCTTCTGTGGGTAGCCTGAGAAGCCAGGCACAATGGAGACAGAATCCTGGGAAACACCAGCTTTTAAGAACCTTTAGAGTGAATAACTGGGTAACGAATGAAGGAACATTCACAGAGAGGAAAAGCAAATCTATAGAGTGTAGTAGATCAGAAACAGAAGAGGAAAATGTCTAGAAGCAGAAATTGGTCAACAGTGACAAATGACTGTCAGGTCAAGTAAGAGAGACTGAAGTGTATTTCTTGAAGATGGAAATGGTGAGGTCATTGTTGACTTGAGTGAGAACAACGTTCTCAGAACAATGTGGCAGAAGGCTCATTTGTGGTGACATCAGTGGTGTGGAATTTTAAAGGAATAAAGATTCTAAGAAGAATGATTGTGAAGGAACCTAAGTGGGTTTGAGGGGGTTATGAAAGGAGGATATGTCTTAAAATGGAAATGTTTAAGCATCTTAATATTATAGGAAGAGTTACCGAAGAAAAGAAGGTAGAAGTTATTATAGAGAAAGGAAGGAATAATCAATGGGGAAGGCAAGAGGAGATCGTTTTGATGGGTTTATTAGTACTTGTGCTTCTTCTTCTGTGGCATGTCCATTTCAGTTGCCTGTTTTTGAGTTGAGTCTTTTGTTTTGGTGGTCTATTTTTTGAACTCTTTATTCTAGATATTAGTCCTCTGTCTGTCTAAGGAGTAGCTAGTAAAATGTTTTCCCATTCTGTAGGTTGTCTGTTCACTCTCTTGTTTCTTTTGTGGTGCAGAAGCTTTGTAATTTAATGTGCTCTTCATAATTTTCACATTCCTTACCCATTAGCAAAATGTAAAACAAAACAACAATGGAATTCCACTGTACTCTAGTAAGAATGGCCATTATCAAAATCTCAAAAAAAAACCCCAAATAAATAAAACTACAACAAATTCTGGCAAGGAAGAAAAGAAACAGGAACACTTCTACTTCTACATTGTTGGTGGGAATGTAAATTGGTGTAACCACTTTGGAAATCAATAGGGAGATGCTTCACAAAACTAAAACTACAAATTGCATTTGACCCACCTGTGCTTCTTGGTATCCCCTCAAGAAGAGCTGTCATCCTACTGCAGTGATACATGCACACCCATGTTTGTGTGAGCATACTTCACACTAGCTAAATCACGGAAATGGCCAGTATGGCTATCACCAAATGAATGGATAAAGAAAATGTGGTATTTGTACAGAGGAGTACTGCTCAACCATAAAGAAAAATAAATTTGGATTGCAGGAAAATGTATATGCTATAATGGTAAGTTAAATAAGTCAGTTACAAAGAAGACTATATATCCAATGGTCTTTCTAATATGAGAGACCCAAAATATAGACAGCTTGGAGAACAAGATAAAGAGCCATGTTAAGAAATGGAGGTAGACTCTGTAGAGATGGAAAAGGGAGAGGAAGATGGCAAAGGGGGGCCAGGGAGAACTGAAGTGATCAAGATGCATTGTGGATGTGTCAAACTCTGGCACTGAATGAAATCACTCTGTATTGCCAGCATGTACTAATAAAAAAGAAAAGGGAATAAAATAAAAAAGCTTATTTCTGCTGATACTCATTTTCTTCCAGATGTGGTAATAATAACTATATTTTGAAGGATGGTTAGGTAAGATTTGAAGCCCTGGGATAATTTCTTCTTTGTTTCATATTATGGTGATTGAAGGTAAATGGATAAGAAAAAATTGCAATAGAACTGTTTTTTCCTATTTCCTCTAAATTGAGTTTTTATTATACTTTCTGGGAAGATTCCTCAATTCAGTACTTCAACACTATTCAACTTGCAGCTCTGTCTGCGAGATATTTTACCTCTGCTTGGAAGGAGAGACGTACAAATAGGTCATACTATCAATGAGGTCTTTTGACACACTATTCCTTTTGTCTTTTATTTTGGCATCGTAAGCTCTTCTCTAGGAAAACAAATCCTTTTCTCTGAGCATCAACGTTGCATGTATACATGTTTACATTTCGGATCAGCCTGAAGCTATGGCTTCCAAAATAGAAAGAATGCAAATATGGCCAAGGTTCTCCCATATACTTGGTTACTACTTAGAATTTCAAAGTCGCTAATTTCTCTTTTTCTTGGGCTACTATTATTCATGCCTCCCCGATGAGCAGAAGTAAATTGTCTTGTCAGGCTTTGTGACGTGTCCCAGACACATGGTCTAAAAGCAGTAAATATTCCAATTGACCCATTTACTTATTAGAGCAGAAAGTATCTAATCTATATGAGGCAATATATTGGACATTTCTGGAGATTTAGAGCTAGATCAGAAACAGAAGTTGCTCTTTGGTCTGTGGTCCCTGATTGCTTACATGGATTATATCATGATCACCCTAATCACTAAGGCCAGAAAATTCAGACTAATTCTAAATGTCTATTTCTCCTTCACTAAATCTTATCCACTGTTCTTGGCAGATTTATCTCTGATTTATCTAATTTTTGCACTGTCTTTGGCATAACCTTACTTCAGTGTCTTACCTCAACTACTCAAACTTATCTCTTGCAGGGCCGGAGGGTTAGCTCAGTGGTTCCAGTACCTGCCTCGCAAGCACAAGGTCCTGGGTTTGATCCCCGGTAACCACATACAATGCTGGGTGTGGAGACTCACGCCCACCAGCCATCAATACCACATACCACAGTGCCAAGTGTGGTGGCTCACGCCTGTAATCTCAGCACTTGGGAGGCAGAGGCAGGAGGATTGCTGAGTTCCAGGCTTGCCTGGCCTACATAGTGAGCTCAGAGCCAGCCTGAACTACAAAGTGACACCCTGTCTCAAAAAAAACAAAAACAAAAACAAAACAAAACAAAACAAAAAAAAAAAACCTTATCTCTTGCAATTCTTCACAGTACTAAAAAGGCTGTCTGAAAAAAGTCACATCATGACATTGCCCTATTTAAAGCACTACATGTTTCTGATTTAGGATGCAATCTAAAATCCTTAACATGACCTCCAAGTAAGGCTGTTTACGATCTAAATCTAACCTGTCAGACTGAGCTTGCTCTTTGGACATGTCCTCATATACAAGGATTTTTGCCTCTGTGTTTACCAGAAATATTTGCCAGGCATATTTTAAGTCTTTGATTTTGGTATCACAGTAATACTAGTTTAACAGAACTACAGGGAATATTTCTTTTAGATCTATTTTCTAAAAGTGTGTAAAAATTACTATTATTTTGTCCCGATTTCCATCTGATGTTATTTTACTTTTGCCTCAACAAATTCCTCTATAATTTACCTCAGTGCAGTTTGTCTTGTTTTCTTATATTTTTAAAGTTCTAGGTAAAATAAAATAAGTCTGATAATTCAAATGGTGGATCTCTTATAGGTCCAATTGAATGCCTTTTTCCCCTTTTTTCTCTTAGTTAACTTGATATATTTTGTTCATTATAGGGTTTCACACATAGAACTAGAAGACACTCTGAATAAGTCAGCTTTGAGCAGGGAGTCTCACCTCAGTAGCCTCCAGCCATGCAACCCGATGGGAAGAGGTTAAACTTCCGTTTGTGAAAATCAACTTCAGATCTGGAGTGTTCGCTGTTGTACCATTGCTTCAGGGTCTCCACAAAGCACTGCGTGTTTGCTGAGGCCTTTTCCTTTGGCAAGCCCTGGAGTCCCACTGTGTCTGCTCAACACCACGATAAACTCCAAAGGTCTGCCTGTCTCCTTTGGGCTGCCAGTTTCTGCTCATCTTCTGTGTCTCTCAGGAAGCAGGCCTGAGGGGCAGCGCACAACTCTGGAGGGAAAGGTGCCACTGAACAGTGAGTTCATCTCCAAGAGTTCCCCTTCTCTTTCAGATTTTTACTTCTGAGGTGTGTCTCCCTTGGCATTGTGTGATGCCTATGGGCAGGTACTTCAAAAATATTTTTTTCAGTTGTTTTTAGTAAAGATTTTACCTACTATCACTCAATGGAGAAGAGACTGAAATAGCTATTACCACTTATAGGGATTTAGGAGCTACACTTTATGAAATTAATACATTTCCGTTCTATTCTTGATTTGGTAAGGGAGCTATTGATAATTATAAATTGATATTAAATATTACAAATTAAAATGTTTCTTGGGGCCATCACTTTTCCTTTTAATCTCATAACCTGAAGAATTATGATAGAATTCCCAGGGTGCCACTGTATCAGTATATCTAAAATGAGACTCTCTTGGCTATAATATGTTGCTCTTTGATCTTATTGGTGGATTTGTTTTCTTACACGTTAGTACTTTGTATCTGTTTTTATTTGTAAAGTATGCTTGATTTTTAATTTCTTGTGCTGTTTTTTTTCCCAGTAAAATAAATGGTCAGTCTTATACCTTTCTCTGTGCTTGTGAACAGTAGGCAGCACCTGCGCTGTGAAGATTTATTTGAGCCCAAATAGAGAGCCATCTGACTCTTCTACCAAATGAAGAAATAGATCTTCATCTAAATTACAATTAATTTTATTGCTTATTAACTATTCTGATACTCTATTCTAGATAATTTAAAAATATTAATTATTTAGTATAAATGTAAATATATCATTTACATTTGCATTACCTTTACATTTTTTAAAACATTCAGTGTCTATGGTTATAATCCATTTTTATTTTAAATGTCATGATTTTCTCTTTTTTTTCTCCTTAAAATTATAATTACCAAAGGTCTGTTAGATTTCTTTCTTTCTTTTTTTTTTTTTTTTTTTTAGTTTTTTTTGAGATAGGGTCTGGCTTTATAGTTCAAGCTGGCTCTGAGCTCACTATCTAGCCCAGATAGGCCTCGAACTCACACTTCCTGACACACAGCCTCAAACCTCCTGCCTCTGTAAACACCGAGTGCTGGGTTTACAGGCATGAGCCACCACTCCCAGCTCTGTTAGATTTCTTTAGTTGTCAAAATTCTGTTCTTTTAAAAAGTATACCTTCAGCAGAAAGTCCTGCTTTTTTTTTTTTACAATAAGATATGTTCTGAATGTAATCACACGGTACCATCTCCCCTACTGAAACCTTAATCACAATTTAACATCTGGTCTAATGTTTAGCTGTAGCTTTTGAACTCGTATGCCTGCTACTAGTACTCTTATCAATTCCTGTTCCATTCTCTGTGTTTCATGTGATTTATCATATTAAAATAAAAATCATATCCTATCAATCTTCATTATTAAACTCTTGAATGAAAATAGGGTCAGTCTAAATGCCTATAAATAAGAAATTAGCATAATAAATTGTTCTATGCCATAGAATGTTATGCAGCCATTAAAACTGATGATAGGAAATCACACTCATAAGTAAAAATTATACTGTTGAATGAAATAATTCAGTTACCTTATAGCATATATAACATCCTATTTTGTCATACAACATATGTTTATCTGTTTATATACATAGAGATCTGCGTAGCAGTAGATAATATTTACTTTCTTTGCACTTATTTTACTTGTTTATGTTGAATATGCATTATTACTACAAACTAGTAATATGAGTTTATTACTATTTTCTACTCATTTCCTACTGCAATGAAAATAAAATCCACACTACTTATCATGGTCTGTAACCCCGCATGTTCTCACCACCCTCACCTCTGATGCCACTCCCCATGCTCCAACTACACCAGCTTTTGATCCTTCTCTTGAAGAGCCTTTGCTTATTCCTAATTCCAATACTTTGCAATTCCTTTTTCCTCCCCAGAATGCCATTCGCCCCGTTTTGATTTGCCCAGTGGCCTCTCATCACTCAGTACTTAGCAACATGGTTGACTGACCGTTCTCTTGAGTTTATTGGTACATTTTTAGGAATACACTATGATCACATTCCTCGTTGAGAATTGGTACTTGTGTATGGTATATCTGGATTCTTATTTTTTCTCATTCTCCTGTCTTCCCTTCAATCTGCCAACCCACTATATACATAAACTTTGTTCCCATGTTTTCCTTTTTTTAATTTGAGTCTTTATTGGTACATTATGCATCCACATTTTCTTTTTCTCTTCTTTGCTTTCCGTTGATCCCTACCCCCAGCAAGTTACCATCTCCCTTTGAACACTTCCTTCCTACTTCACAATACCCACTTCTCATACCTTCTGGACTTCATTTATACTTTCAGTTTCTTACAGTAGAGAAGCAATATGATATTTATACATCTGCGCCCCATTTATTTCACTGAGGAGTATGGCCCCAATGGACATCCATTTAGCTATAAAAGACTACTTCTATTTAAATTAATTATATAAATTAATATATAAATAAAATACAAAATTTAGTTCTTCAATTGAACTGTAATTCATCAGCCTCCTGTAAATGGTGTGCATCAAACTAGACAATGTACAAACCAGACAGGAAGTCAGATTTATGGATTTTATAAATCATGTTTTCTGATTTTAATAAAATGGAATTAAAATGTACTAGTAAGATATGATAAAATATCTTAACAACTCAAATTAAGAATTACTTTCTTGTATATCCTCCTGAATACTTGAAATTACAATTTATTGAGGAAGTAATTAAAAGGAAAATTCCCCATCTAGAAATTCATGGGAGAGGGTGAAATTGGACTCAGGTGAAAATATGTATCCATATACACGCTCACATTGAAATTTTGGAAGAGAATTCTCAGCCAAAGAGTGTAAAAAAGTAAAATACTAGATAAAAAGATTAGAAGTAAAGATAAATAGCTGAAGATTTAAGAAAAGCATTAGTTGGACTTAGGAGCAGATTACAGATAACAGTACAATGAATAAGTAATCTTGAGGATTATATCAATAAAATGTACCTTTTTGAAGAAGAAAATGAACTGTAATTTTGACATAACATCAAAATTGTACAAAAGCTTTCAGAATCTTAGAAGGCAAGAATAGACAGGGTAGGATATAAAAAGTGCTCAAGTGAATAATACCTAGAGATACTCCCAACTTAAAGAAATGCACAGAACATGACATAATAATTATAAAATACGCTTTCTGTGAACAAAGAACAATAAACAAAATAAACTTTATATTGGGACACAAAATGTATCTCAAACGTTTCAAAAGATGGAAGCCCTACAGAATACAATTATGCCTCAGTTAATGACAGGGATACAGTACCTTCTGAGAAATGTGTCATTCAGTAACTCTGTCCTTTGCAGCCTGGCATGTGTTTACTTGTGACAAAATCTAGATGGCATAGCCTGCTCCACAGAGACTCCGTGGTGGAAACTCCGGCTCCTAGGACATAAATGGACAGCATGTTACTGGACTGAATACTGCAGGCAACTGAAACACAATGCAGTATTTATGTTTCTAACTCTAGACACTGAAATGTTACAGAAAAAAAAATGATAGGCGATGGAAATTTTTCAGCTCCACTAGAATCTTACAATATCACTGTCCTATATGTAGGCCATCACTGATCAAAAGTCTCTTATGCAGCTCCTAACTAGATGTTGAATTCAGTAACATCGGTAGTTATAAAAACCCCAGATATTGAAATTGAAAAAAATAGAAAAATCACCTCTGAAGAGCTGATGGATCAAGGAAGAAATTACAAGTAGCCGGGTGTGGTGGCTCACACCTGTAATCCCAGCACTCGGGAGGCAGAGACAGGAGGATTGCTGAGTTCGAGGCTTGCCTGGACTACATAGTGAGCTCAGGGCCAGCCTGAACTACAAAGTGAGACCCTGTCTCAGAAAAAAAAAAAAGAAGAAAAGAAATTACAAGTAAAGTTAGGCAATAATTTGAATAGAAAAATAAATCACAGCACCTCATAAGATTGGCAAAAGCATTTTCCAAGTTTATGAAAAATAAAAAATTTAAATCAATAATTTAAGTTTTCTCTATAAGATCTTCAAGGGGAAGCAAATGAAACAAGTAAATAGAAGGAAGTAGACATTTAAACCCTTCACAAATATCAATGAAATAAAAGGGGAAAAAGCAACAAAAAAGTCAGCACTTCTTCCTTTAAGAAGACAAAAATTTTAAACAAAGTGATTGAAAACTGAAACTATGTGATAATACTAAATAGCTACAAGAGTAAAGAGATAAAAAAGGAATATTATTTAAAATCTAAGGTAATAATATAAATTGTACCAATAAAGAATTCAATTAAAAAAATCTAAGGTAATAAATTCAATAATTTAATTCATGTGGAAAAGTCCTTCAGAGAGTCGGCGATTTAGCTCAGTGGTTCTGGTGTCTGCCTGGCAAGCATAGTCTGGAGCTCGACCCCCTGGTACCACATACCACAGTGCCAGGCGTGGTGACTTACACCTGTAACCCCAGCACTCAGAAGGCAGAGGCAGAAGGATCACTGTGAGTTTGAGTCTATCCTGAGCTGCAAAGTGAGACCCTGTCTCAAAAAACTTAAAATAAATAAATAAATAAAAGCCCTTCAGAAAAATTACCAGGATGACCCAAGATCACCTAGATACCTTGAATAACACATCTATCAAAATCATGGAAGAGTGCTTGAAATGAACTTTTTCTCAGGAAGAAAACTCTAGGCCTATATTTGTATTGGCTAATTGAATAAATTATGTGAATAAGAATTACTATGGGTCAGACACAAGCCATGTTAGACAAGAGAAGAGTGACACTTCACACATTTTTCCATGAAGCTACAAAGCCCTGATATCAAAATCTAATAAAATATTACAAAAATTATAACCCAATAGGCTCCTTGTACAAAATTCCTTAACAAAATATTTATGTAAAACCAGTAATATATAGAACAGAAACTACATCATGTTCTAATGCTGTCTTTTCCAGAAATTCAAGGTTGATTTAACATTCTTCACTTAATCTAAGTCACAGCAACAGAATAAGAGGTAAGAGTATGATAATTTCTATAGTTGTAAAAGTGGGATGTAGCACAAGGGCTAGAAAAAAGATTAATGAAATAGAATGGGGGCTCTAGAAATCACCCCAAACTTCTAAAATCAATGAATTTTTGGCATATGTGACAAAATAGTTCAATTGGGAAAATAAAGTCTTTTAAACAAATGGTGTTGAAGCACCTGGATATCCACATAGAAAAAAATAATTTTTACTCTAACTTGACACCAATACGTATGCATTTTAAAGTAGATAATAGATATCAATACAATGTTCCCATTACCAATTTCTATTAAAACATTTTTGCAAAATGAAGGCATCCAATTTTTTGACTTAAGTACACTTTTAACATTTCTGTGTTTTATGATATAGTGCATCTTTTTCTGTTTGCAATTCAAAAGAATTATGTTTGTTTTGGAGAATTGCTATGTGCATGTAACACACCTTGATTATCTCAGATCTCTCTTCTCACTCCCTCCCTTATCTTTATAGTCTGAGCCAGAAAGAAATAAACAGAAGAAAAAAACTGGTCAATTAGACTTAGGGAAAATCAAAATGTCTGCCATGTAAGGATGCCATCAGGAAAATGCATATGGAGAAAATATTCAAAGAAATATCTTAAGCCTACTGAAACACTGTACTTCTCCCAACTCCATTAGTTTCTGTTATAAGTTCTCCACTCTTTTCTCTTTTGCTATTTATCATAAAATTTAATCATCTAGGGCCGGAGATTTAGCTCAGTGGTTCTGGCGTCTGCCTCACAAGCGCTAGGTTCTGAGTTCAGTGGTACCACATACAATGCTGGGTGTGGTGACTCACACCCACCAGCAATCAACCAGCAATCAACCAGCAATCAGCACCACATAGCACAGTGCCAGGCGTGGTGGCTCTCGCCTGTCATCCCAGCACTCGTGAGGCAGAGGCAGGAGGATTGCTGAGTTTGAGGCTTGCCTGGGCTACATAGTGAGCTCAGGGCCAGCCTGAACTACAAAGCAAGAACCTGTCTCAAAAAAAATTAATCATCTATTTGTTCAGTATTACTGAACAAATCCCCCTAAGGGGATGGTCTATTAGCAGTTCTTAGGTCTGTGTAATCTATAGGTGCTCAATGAATATTCCCTGAACAGTAAGGCGTGTTCATTGATCAGTGAGCTCCAGAAGCATACATTTATTCACCGAATGCAGATAGGCATCACCCAAAAAGCCAACTCAGATCTTTACCTTGCACACTTTGCGCTCTATTTACTTTGCAGATTCCCTTTTCTGGAGACTTCAGACATCTTTGTTCCATAGCTCCGGCTAAGAAAGTAGAATCTGATGTTTGTTATTCACCAGGAAATGCAGTCAGACTTTAGACTTACACTGTTCCTTGAATTATGCATATGCTTCTCTAGTAACTCATGTGGAATTGTCCTGAATTTCATAGTGAAGTCTTTGGTCTGAAGTATGGCAAAGCCCAGCACTTTGTCGTGCGTTCAAAGTTCTTCTCTTGTATTGATGAGGATATGAAAGTTTCCCAAGCTCCAGGTGGAAACACTGAAAGGAACTGCTCATCATCTTTGTACAGGAAACCTTGACTTTGCTGCTCATTACATGTGGGGGCCATTGGCCTCATTCTGCACCCTAAAATGCCACCAACCATGGTGATTGCTGAGAATAAGTTGGCTATTCATTGTTTATATTCTAGGCAGTGTAAAGTTTTTTTCTTCAGTTTCTCAAAATAAATTTGCCTTTATTTGCACACAAGAAACAGAGGGTAGAGTTTTGAACTCAAATTGGCACCTAATTAAATGCACCCAATAAATGCTTGCATTTGGCCAGCTTTTCTAGCCACCATCTGGAAGGGGTGAAGTGGGTAATTTGCAAAGCTGTGTTTACTCAGAACAAATTTTAGAAATTCTATTTCAGTCCAATATATACTTAATAATACATTAGATGAGACAAAGTGAAGATTACTGTTAATGCTGGTCATTATAGATTAGGCAGCTTCTATCCTGGCTTAAAAAGTCAAAGTTACAGGGGACAATAGCATTTTAACTCATATATATATATATACACACACACACTATATATATATATATATATATATACTATATATACACTATATATATACTATATATATATATATACTATACATATATATATAGTATATATATATATATATATAATGAACACATTCAACATTTAGAGTTTGCACCTGTACACGACATCTTGATTCTTGTTTTTTCTCATTCCCCTCTCCTCCCTACAATCTCCTCCTCCCACTATGTACACAAGCTTTGTTTCCTTTGTTTTTTTTTTTTGTTTTTGTTTTTGTTTTTAGGTTGTGTGATTCTGTAGCTGTTCTGCGTTCTGGTTCCCTATCACTGGACTTCTCCCTAATGCACATTTCATTTATGGCTACATTTCTAGTACTCTATGTGTCAGGCACTAGGCTGCCTCAACTCCATTTTAAATTACAGAGAGTTTTTATGTGCATTTCCTCATATAGTCCCAGAAGTTCCTCAACAAAGTGAGCATCAGTAGCTTCCATTTAATAGATTAAAACACTGAGTTCCTTAGTCGCTTTCTCATCACTGGGATAGAATGCCCAACATCCACAATTTAAAGCAGGAGAAGTTTATGTAGATTAAGGTTTTCAGTCCGTGTCTGGTTGGCCCCCAAGGAGAAAGAGCATGGTGGAAGGTTCTAGGCAGAGGACAGCTGCTCATCCTATGAAGCCAGGAAGCAGAGAGCAAAGAGAGGATCTGTTCCAAGCCATGACCTCGGTGAACAGCTTTTAACAAGGCCCCACCTCATAACAGCACATCCGCTACTGACCTCATTGCTGAGAGAATCCACTGATGAGCATAGGATGCCCATATCCAACCACGTTTCAAAAGCTCTACCTTCAAACACAAGCGTCTCCTGGGGGAACACTCGATCTAAACCTTAACCAGACTAGAGAGGGTCAAGAGGTACCACGCCACTAGTTTGTGTGACAGCAGATTCAAATTCCTCTCTGTGTCACTCTAGGTTCTTAACTGAATTTTCTTCTCCATCACAAATCAATAGTGTCAACTAAAAATGTGTCATAATGTACTTAGAGACTAGGGTAGCAGGAGAGGTTCCAGGGTCGTGCAGGCTGGTTCTTGGGAGGCCCACCACTCAGTGTGTAAATGAGGACAACAATTGTACCTGTCTCAAAGGACTATTTCAAGGTTAGGGTCATGTAAAGCTCTTCACCTACTACTTGATACATAATAAGGATTCAACAAATGGTGATAAGTTTTTTTTCATTCTTGTGACATATTAAAGTGTCTTATGAAAACTTTCAGCTCTACAATTCTACTGTTCTAGACTTTAGGTCTTGCTCCTCGAATGTGGATATGAGTACCACTTTCCAGGTCTACTTCTACCAAAGCTCTTATTAAACTGAGCTGTAATCACCAGTTCTCTTGCCTGCCAATATCCTCTACAAACCATGAGTCCCAGGAGGACAGGAACTAAGTTTTAGTCAGTGTTGTATCTATTGCCTAGCATACAGTTAGCACTTTGTAAATGTTTGATTTTTCTCTTGTGGACATTATTGGAAATTGAACCTAAAGCCCTGAACTACATCCCCAGGCAAAGTCTTTTTGGACTTGCCCAACAAGGTTCAGGCTGGGTCCTAACTTGTGATTCTCCTGGTTCAACTTATCACCTGGTCGAGATTACAAGCTGGAGCCACCATACCCTGCTAAATATTTAAATATTTACGTTTATGTATTAATCAGTGTGTTACCATGTATCTTTTAGTGCTCATGTTCCTCTTCTCAGTGTCCACTTAGGTACAGTAGCTCCTTTTTCTCAACTAACTAGAGGATGACTTAGTTACGATTTGGATTTTGAACAAAAGAATATAATATTTCCTCTTGTTCATTCAATCGATGTTAAACACTCTTGAGACAGTCCATCCAATGTGTGCAGTCTTTTGACACCTGCTGTGCCACACAAGAATGAGTCTTGGACCTGGATCATTTTTTACCTCTCTGTGTGAGAATACCTTTTCTTGTTCAGATTAAATATGTTCTCCTTTGCTCAATGAAGGACCTAAAGTCCAGGGCTTTAGGTTCAATTTCCTTCATTGAGCACAGTATATAACAACTGACAAACAACACTTTCATATCTTCCCTTGGTGGGAAAGGAACAGGATCCTTGACTTGCAACAAGAGAGGTGTAAGTGCAGAGCATTTATGTGTGCTGAATGTGCCCCACAAACTGACACTGAACATTCTCTGACTCTTTTCTATGTGAGTAAGATACTGTTCTACCCAGTGCCTATATAAGTCATCTCTTATTTGGTGGTCCTGAACTATGGAGTCAAGTTGACATCTTGGTTCGATTGCAGTCCTGGCAGCAGATATCATTATTTTTTTATTCTCCTTGCAATGAAAAATCTCCCTCTGGGGTGGTAATGGGTGTTGCTTGCTCAATTGCCCCAAAAGCACCTAATATTTTTCACAGCATCATGTAAATGAGCTATTGGTTATGTATAAATGTAATTTAAACTTGGCACATTCACTTCATGAGGCTCATGATGTCTGAGGTCAAATAGGTGCACACAAATAATACTGATCGTTTGCCAAATACCTACTCTGTTCTATACGGGCATCACCAGAGATCACAGCTGGGAAAGCTGGGCCCCATCTAAATTTAAGCTTCTCATCCCACTAAGCAGAGTTACAGGTTTTTATTTCTCTTAAAGAAAGATCTGATCTATTCTTGCCATTCCAGTAAAATGATTAATAATACTCCCACTCTTGGAAGTGTCTCAATTTGAACAATGAATTATATGGCCAGCCTAAGGCAAGTGGGCTCACAAATATGCTGTAACAAAAGTATAACCAAGTGCTGTGGGAATCCTATATAAAGATCAATTAGGTTGCCCTTAGGATAGGTTAAGGAAAATGGTCATAGAGTAGGTAGAATTAGAGGAAAACAAAAGTTTTCAAAGCTAGGATCCATGTCCTCTGATTAAAAAGAAGTATGAGATCTACATTTAAGTAAAGAAAAATGTGAGTAAAATATAGAATGTAACATTTATAGATCGCTTAATATGCTAGCCACTTGATAAAGTGA
Source organism: Thryonomys swinderianus (assembly GCA_004025085.1). Taxonomy (NCBI): domain Eukaryota; kingdom Metazoa; phylum Chordata; class Mammalia; order Rodentia; family Thryonomyidae; genus Thryonomys; species Thryonomys swinderianus. The sequence continues at coordinate 2,949 of PVIC010002239.1, read as the reverse complement.
TCTCATCAAATCTTTCCCAAACCATCACATAGGGCTGCAGATGAATGTCCCCTTTCCATAGAGAGAAAACAAAGGCCAAGTGGGATCAAGTGGGTTGTCTAGCTAAGGAAGGCATGGATTTAGGTTTCAGACAGAGGTGAATAATCCAGAGTTCATATTCTTAAATCTGTCACTGCAGTGTCTCCAGGAATTTGTATAATCTGAAATCAGAATTCTACTGTTGCTCATAAAAATTTCACTTTCATTTGATCATGGTTATGATGCCAGAGACTACCATTTGTTGATCAATTGTGACCTGTGATGTACCTGGCAATTTATATAATTCAGTTTTTATCTTTTTAACAACCCTGCTACAGAGATGTCTCCATTTTATGGGTAAGGAATCCAGAATTTAGAGATTAAGCATTGCTATACCTTATATCTAGATGTCTCCCCAAAGACTCATGCACTTATAGGTGGGGCTTTTTGGAGGTGGCTGAATCTAGGGTGTTTGAATACAGATTAAGTGTGTGTGATGACTAAATTAGCCCATAGATTGGTTTAGCATAGTTCTGGATGTGGATAGGGAGAAGGCCCATCCAGGGTGTATGTGGCACCAATCAGTAGGTTTGTAGCCTGGATGGAATAAAAGGGAACGGGAGGCTCTGTGCAGCTACTCCATACATACTGCTTCCCGACTGCCCTGTCATGAACTACTTGTTTTCTGTCCTGCCCTCGGCCATGTTCCCTGTATTAGAGCCAGCTGACTATGGACCAAAACCTCTACAACTTGTGAGTCAAAATGAATCTTTCCTCCTTTAACTTGTAAATGTCCAATGTTTTGTCCCAGCAATGAGAAAAGTAACTAAGGCAAGCATTATCAGTCAGTTTTTAAAGTATATGTTTGCAGTACATAATGATCACATTTATCATGAGAAACTGGTTGTGTATTCAACACATCTTAATTTTTTGTCCTGTTCCCCATCCTATCCCTCCAGCCCTTTTTCCCTTACCATTTGCAAAATCCGTTTCCATATTTTTCCTTCAACTCTTTTTTTTTCTTTAAATTGCCCCCCCCCCCCAACTTTTGGTCACATTCTCATTTGGAAAAATTCTTTCTATTTCTTCATATCTACCCTCTATTTTCTCATTATTTCTACTTTGAGTTTCTCTTAGTTACAAATGTTATGTCTCAGCACAAGGGTTGTGTGGTACTGGATTTTGTTAGACACTATCTAAGGTGTTAAGACAAAGGCTTGATTTCTAGATATTTCATTTTTTTGGATGCTATTGTGAAAGGGCTTGACTCCCCAATTTCTCTCCCAGTCAGTCTTTTTTTAAAAATTATTTTTATTTTTATTTGTTTATTTTTTGTGAGACAGGGTCTCGCTTCATAGTTCAGACTGGGCCCTGAGCTCATTATGTAGCTCAGGCAAACCTTGAACTTAGCAGTCCTCCTGCCTCTGCCTCCCAAGTGCTAAGGTTACAGACATGAGCCAACATGCCCAGCATTGTGGTATGTGGTACTGATTGCTGGTGGGTGTGAGTCACTATGCCTGGTGTTGTTGTAAGTCTAGCAGTCTTTTGCTTGAGTTCTTAGAATCTTATGTATAGAGAGATAGTATCATATCACTAGCAAATGATGATAATTTAACTTCTTCCTTTCCTATCTTTGTTCCTTTTATTTCTTTCTTTTGTCTAATTGCTATGGCTGATTTTTCCAGTACTATATTGAACAGGAGTGGTGATAGTGGATGTTTTTGTCATGTTCCTGACCTTAAAGTGAAAGGTTTCAGTTTTTGACCATTTAGAATGATTCTGGCTATTGGTTTCTCATAAATAGTTTTTATTAGTTTGAGAAAAAGTCCATTTATTGTGATTTCTGTATGGTTTCAATCATGAATGGGTGTTGGATTTTGTCAAACACTTTTTCTCCATCTACTGACATGACTATGTGGTTTTGGTCCTTGAAGATAGTTTTATTGATTTACATATGTTGAATCATTCTTGCATCCCTGGGATAAATCCAACTTGCTCAGGGTGTATGATCTTTTTGATAATTCCCTGTATTCTCTTTGCCAGTATCTTATTGAATATTTTTGCAACGATGTTCATTAGTAAGATTGTCCTGTAGCTCTCTTTGGTTGGATCTTTTTCTCTTTTTGGAATCAATTTAATGGCTGCTTCCAGGAGTGAATTTGAGAGTACTGCTTCCCCTTCAACTTCATTGAAGAGTTTGAGAAGTAGTGGCATTACCTCCTCTTTAAAAGTTTTGTAGAATTCAGCAGTAAAGCCATCAGGACCAGGGCTTTTCTTTGTCGTTATTTTTATTACATTTCAAAAGGGGTCTCATCCCATTAAAAAGCTTTTGCACAGCAAAAAGAAGCCGCTGGCAGAGGGAAAAGACAGCCGATGATATGAGAAAAAAATTTTATCAGCTGTTTCTCAGACAAAGGGATACTATCTAGAATATAGAAAGAGTTAAAAAAAATCAGCCCCCCCCAATTTAAAGGCCCAATTCATAAATGGGCATCTGAAATGAACAGATACTTTTCAGAGGAAAAAGTAAAAGCAGCCAAAAAGCATATGAAGAAATGCTCAATATCACTGGTCATTAGAGATGTGCAGATGAAATCAACACCAAGATTCCATCTCACTCCACAAAGAATGGCTGCTATTGTAAAATTAACCAGCAACAAGTGCTAGTGAGGCTGTGGGAAGAAAAGAAACTTTTTTCACTGTTGGTAGGAAAGTAGAATGGTACAACTGTTGTGGATATCAGTGTAGAGATTCCTCAAAAAACTAGAATTAGAGGTCCCATTTGACCCTGCTGTTCCCCTGCTAGGAATGCACATGAAAGAATGAAAAGATTCATATTATAGTGGCATATGTGCACCCATATTTATAATGGAGTTTGTAATAGCTAAATCTTAGAAACAATCCAAATACCTAGCAACTGGAGACTGGATA